>PVKP010001877.1:0-48514 GCA_004027715.1 Plecturocebus donacophilus
GGGGAGGGGAGAGGAGGGAGGGCAGCATGAGCAGATGCCCAAATGCACACTCACAGGAAGGCACCTGCCTGGGCTGGCAGAGCGTGACTGTGTAAAGCAGTGCAAGAAAAAAGGAGCAGACTACCTGGTGCCACACACACAAAGCTAAAGAAGTCTGGATGCCATCTGGGAATCCTCTCAATGCCCTGCTATTTTTTAACGGGTAAAAAGCAGATATTTCTAAATAGAAATCAGGGATATTTATGCTACAAAAATGAGTCACTCCTGAGTTCTTTTTGGATTTAAGATAGGATTCAGTTTACAAACATTAAATTTACACACACCTTGTCAGAATGTCTCTAACCTTTAAGCATCTATATCAAATCAGAATGAGAAAAAAGATTTCAAGCTGAGTGGGCTTACAATTTGCAATGTCAGCATGTGTACTTAAGCATACTGTTAAAGTCCAAGGTATCAGATCTATTTAGTGGCAGCACTAAGTGGAAGCTTCAGGTAAATGTTTTCTGAGGATTTACATCTGCAAAAGCTCTCCAGGTCACACACACCAAACCAGACACACGGAAACCCTCAGCTTCTTTCCCCCAGCGTCGAGCCTAGCACACTGCTGAATGGAGACAGCTTGCCTCAAGTGAGTCTCCTCTTTGCCTGTTTCTCCTGCTTGGACAAGAATCTCATAGAGAAAGCTTTTGCTTCTACTGGTGCCTACCCACCTGATAATGTAACATAAAAGTCTCCATTTGAACTCCCATGAATTTGGCCTTCACTTCAAAGTCTCCGACTTCTTCTGTTGGACTGATTTCAAAGATAACATTTTTAAACCTGTTGAAACATAACATCATAAGGGTGTGGTTTTTATGTTCTCATATAAAAATATTCTGTAAAATGGGGAAAGGAGATAAACCAAGTCTTCAAGGGTGAAAATGGGTAGAAAACACAAGTGGAAAGTACTTCTGCAGCGGAAGCAGCTGGATCGCCACGCCTAGATCCCATCTGCTCTGGGACTTGGGGAGAGGAATGCAACCTCTTTCTGCCTCTGGCACTTGCATGCTATGAAAGAGGAACCACTGGGGAGTGCCACAAGTAGTCTGAGAAGGGATGACAGCATACGAATTCTCTTCACTTCCACATGGCCAAAAATGAAACCCAATGATAAAAGGAGAAAACAGAGGAAAGTGGGCTGGAAGGAGAGGGTATGTGGGTGTGAATACATGCATGTTTGAGGACTGGGAGAAGTGAATAAACAAAAGGAGGTCAGTAAAAAAACACCAAGGGAGGTGGTTTTCTAAAAACAGTAGGTGCCGTGCATATAAGCACACTCAGTATAACCAAAGATAAATTGTTATTATCAAAAAATATTATCATTCATTCACAACATGTAATGTGCTAGGAAATTTTGTAGGGGGGGGAGCAAAAGAAAGAGGGATTATGCTATTCTCTGGGTGATCAAACTATAGGACCCCAGATTTCCAGAACTCAACTATGGAGCTACTTTACCTATTATGAACAGAGCTGAGAACTATGATGGATGCAAAAAGGTCACTGTGAGCTAAAGAAGTCACAAAAATCCACACATTGAAAGACATGCGCAACTGGAATGCAGCACAGGTTACTCCTTAAAGATATTTATCTTAAGTGATAAATAATTTTAACAGATTTAGTTGGTTAGTTTCTAAGCCCAAAGCAGCAAATTAAAAGGAAGAAAGAAAGGCAGATAGAGGTAAGCACTTGAACAGTAGTGGAAAATAATGATGAAAGAAGGAAATTTTGGGTGTGGAGACTCATGCCTGTAATCTTGGCACTTTGGGAAGCCAAGGTAGGAGGATTGCTTGAGCCCAGGAGTTCAAGGCCAGCCTGGGCAACAAAGTGAAACCCTGTCCCTACAAAATATAATTAGTTGGGTGTGGTGGCATGCGCCTATGGTTCCAGCTACGTGGGAGGCTAAGGTGGGAATATCTCTTAAGTCCAGGAGGTCAGGGCTGCAGTGAGCTGTGATCACACCAATGCACTTCGGTCTAGGTGACAGAGCAAGACTCTGTCTCTAAAAAAAATTTTAAAATTATATACCCATTAAAAAGGATGCTTTCAATGAATATAAACAATGTTCACAGCATAATGTTATAAAAAACAGTTGGATATGTGACCATAAACGGTACTGTGCTAGTTTGTGTTAAAAAATATTAAGTAGTTAGAGGCTAGGTGTGATGGGTCACACCTATAATTCCAGCACTTTGGGAAGCTGAGGAGGATAGATGACTTGAGCTCAGGAGTTCAAGACCAGCCTGGCCAACAAGGTGAAACACCCTCTCTACTGAAAATACAAAAATTATCTGGGTGTGGTGGCAGGCACCTGTAATCCAAGCTACGTGGGAGACTGAAGCAGGAGAACCACTTGAACCTGGGAAGTGGGGGTTGCAGTGAGCTGAGACTGCGCCACTGCACTCCAGCCTGGGTGACAGAGTGAGATTGTTTAAAAAAAAAAAGGCCTGTAATCCCAGCACTTTAGGAGGCTGAGGTGGGCAGATTATATGAGGTCAGGAGTTTGAGATTAGCCTGGCCAACATGGTAAAACCCCATCTCTACTAAAACCACCAAAACTTAGCTGGGTGTTGTGGTACACGCCTGTAGTCCCACCTACTCAGGACACTGAGGAGGGGGAATTGCTTGAACCCGGGAGGCTAAGGCTGCAGTGAGGTGAGATCACACCACTGTACTCTAGCCTGGGTGACAGAGAGACTGTCAAAAAAATAAAATAAAAAATATATATACATATATTTTTATATACATTTACATTTAGATACAATTATATATACATATATTTTTAGATACATACATATCTAAAGTAGTTAGATAAACAAGTGGGTGAGTCATGGATAATCTTTATGTGAATAGAAAAAATATACTAAAACAATTTCAGTGGTTATCTCTGGCTTGTGGAATTACAGGTGTTTTCTTTTATGCTTTACCATATTCCAAAGTTGAATAATGAATGTATATTATTTTAGAATCAGAAAAATGTAAAAAGTTATTTTTTTAAAAAGTGTTTTGTTTTTTCCCTCCCAAACAGAGGTCACAGGGGTGACTGAGCAGACAGATGCTCAATAAATGCTTGCTAATGATACTGGACCCAGGACCTACGGGAGGATGACACATCCGGTCCATGAACCATGTGCAAAGCAAGATGATACTTCCCAGAAAAGAAAATGAAGTAAGTGCCTGGTTCGTAGCTGTAAGTGGAATAAAGCAAACTCCTCTTATTGTTACTCTTAATTTATTCTTGGTTCAGAAACAGAAGAAATCCAAGGAATGGCTTCCTGCTTTAGTGAGGAAAAATTAAGATCAGACCCAAACAAAGAAGTAAACATGTTCTGAGACAAATGTTCTGCAGAAAAGGAAAAGAAAAACTCTTTTATGACAAATTAACTCTGAGTGTGAGGCCTAATTCTACACATAGCAGTATGTAAATAAATAAAAAACATTAAAAGTAACCACCCAGAAAAGAGAAATGAAGACAAAAAGACAAAGATGTGATAAATGCAGAAATAAAAATCAACTTAGAAAAAGCAAAGACTCACTGATTCACTTGCAGGTCCTCAATTTCCAGAAGAACTCCTTTTTCATGTAGTCTTGCTGCTGTATATTTCAGAGAAATCTTTTTGCTTTTCTTTCCTTTCATTTCCCTAGGCTTTTTAGAGACTCTGTAAAAAATTGTATCATGTCATTTTCTATAAGTAACCATCTACTATGAACCTTCATCACTGGTAACTGAAGGAAACAAGGTCAGAAACCAAACTTCTAGACATAAACATAAGTAACATACCAATTCTAAAATGGCAAACAAATGTCAGAATTAGCCTAAGCACTACCTCTGCAAAACAGGGGAAATATTAGCAAGCTGCTTCCATTTTGAGTTTAAATTATATTTGACAACACTCCCATGAATTTAACAGTATCTTAATCCTGCTATGTCCTTCTGGGAAATTAAGCACCTAACGAGTTACTACGGGAGCTTCTGATGGCAGCCTGAGGGAACGGCACTGAATCCCAGGAGCGAAGGAGTTACTCTAAGCCCCTTGGCTGTGTAGGGAACACCATCAAATAAACACTTTGTAACAGCGTTTAAGCCAGCGCAGGAATTACAGATGAATGAGAACAAGGAAAAAGAAACAGGTTAGGAGGCTATTAGGATAATTTAGGCAAGAAGTGGTAACCTCAGAAATATGCCCACATTTTCAAAATGACGTATGTACAAGGGTTATTTGCTGCAGAATTTAAAAAATAATAACAAACAACTGGAAACAACTTAAATGTTCATCAATGGAGAACTGTTTAAGCAAACGGTTATACCTATCTGTATAATGGAATAATATGCAGCATTAAAAAAGAAATGAGAACCTAGGTCTGTCTGCTTAGAAGGCCTGGAGGCCATAACAAATCTGGCAATCAACACACCTAGTGTCTAGATCTTGGGTTCTAAATATCATTCTTCGTTCAAAGAAACCAGGGATGCTTGGAGAAACAGTTCATTCTGGGCCTGGGGAGGGGAAACTACAGCGTGAACATGAAACGTCCTGTGACAGAAAGTCAGGTAGTGCACAAAGAACAATGGGAAGACATCAAAAGCTCACGGGAGTCAGCTCTGCAAGCCTGGTCAGGTGGACCTGCTTTTAACCCCTTCCCATCAGCCCTACCTGACCCAGGGAGTCTTCCAGGAGCAAGAGAAAAACAGAGTACATACACCAGCCAGAGAGATGGGGAGCAGATACAGCAAAATGTTAAAAACGGATGAATCTAAGTGAAGGGCATACGGGTGCTTATTGTTCTATTCATTCAGTCTTTCTGAGATTTGAAAACTGTTAAAATAAAAAGTTAGGAATAAATAAACTAACCCTACAAGAAAAATCTGCTCTTGCAAGCCCATTTCTCTGGGTTTTTAGTTCCCTCCCTGTAAAATGGGTAGGCTGATAGTTTGTGGCCAGTGCCAAGAAGGCTGGATCAGACTTTCCTCAGCACCCAGGAAAAAATCAGAGCCTATAATCTTGTCCCCAGAAAGTACAGAGAGGGAAAGGGGATCCAAATTTGTCTAATATTCCTTAAGTAATTTGGGGACCACCTCCACAATTTTAATTTCTAATTAAATTAAATTAAATCTCCTTCCACAATTTTAATTTCTAGGACCAAGAAGATTTTTTTTTTTTTTTTGAGACAGAGTCTTGCTCTGTTGCCCAGGCTGGAGTCTCGCAGGTTCAGGTAATTCTTCTGCCTCATCCTCCCAAGTAGCTGGGACCATAGGCGCGTGCCACCACGCCCAGCTAATTTTTGTATTTTTAGAAGAGATGGGGTTTCACCATGTTGACCAGGACGGTCTTGAACTCCTGACCTCAAATGATACAGTTGCCTTGGCCTCCCAAAGTGCTGGGATTATAGGTGTGAGTCACCCTTCCCAGCCCCAAAAAGGTATTTTGCAAAAGGAATACTTAGCAACAAGCATCTATGAAATCCCACACCCATTATTTACATCACACACTAACAAACAGAACTACACAATTATATAGATAATTAGAGGCTAAATAAAACATGAATGGAATATACAGATACAGTGTATTTTAAGTAAAAATTTCCAATGTCATTTCAGTTGCCTCTGCTTTTTCCTCACTCTAATAATTCTTTTCCCTGACATTGATTCTTATAAAAGAAAAAATACTCACTTGCCCTTGCTGGCTAAGTTATCCAAGCAGGTTTTGATATAGCTTTTATAGTAATCCACCTGCTCCCCATAGAAGGTGGCCTTAGAGTTCAGAGCAGCGTATGTCTGCTGCAGTTTCACTAGTTCAGCCTTTCTCCTCTGTCGGTACCGCCGCTGATTCCGAATATCCTAAGACATAATCATTAAAGTTAGAAAAACGACAGGTGTCATGCACTTCTTGAGTCATTATCATTTCATGCCAGAATCCAGCAATACTTAACTCTCTCTTAAATATGACTACACACTTTGTTTTTTTGAGACAGACTCTTACTCCATTGCCCAGGCTGGAGTGGTTGAAATCATGGCTTATTGTAGCCTCGACCTCCCAGGTTCAAGTGATCCCCCCATCTCAGCTTCCAGAGTAGCCGAGACTTACAGGCACATGGCATCACACCTGGCTAATTAAAAACATTTCTTTTGTAGAGATGGGGTCTCAACTGATCCCCCTGCCTTGATCTTCGAAAGTGCTGAGATTCCAGATGTATGCCACTGTGCCTGGCTTAACCATACATTCAACAGTCAGTAATTTGTTTTCATAAATTAAGAGAGAAATTAAGATCTCAAATTTTCTTCCCTCACATGTATCTTCTGGTAGAGAAATGTGCTACATTTAGACTTACACATTTTTAGAATTTACTTGCAAAGCTGGTTTGGACCTCTTAAATATTTTGTTGGGACAGGGAGAAAAAGAAAACTTTAATACATTAACTACTAGTTCCCAGATGTGCATAATATATGATCTTAGTGCAACAGCAGAGAACACTTAAACTCTTAGTTCTCACCAAAGCTCCTTGGCTTGAGATGATTCACACAAATCAAAGATTTTACGATCAGCTTGATGTGAATTTATATTTCATGATTACACAGTAATCATGAAAAAGATCTGGAAGAATTATTTAAGGCCAAAGACAAATTCTTTAAGGCCATAGGAGGCTCTAGTTAAGGTCTTCTCCTTAGTAATCTAGGCCATGGAATAAGCCACCTCAGGGTCAGCAAGGCCCTCGTGCTGGAGAGTCAGACACGGTTTCTTAGAGAGGAGGACAGTAATGTGCCATGAACTGAAGCTACACTGGTATCTGAACAGCTACTGTCTCTTTATGAGTCCCTCAGCTTTGAACAAGGCCAGGTCCCCTCCGCCCCCCAAATGCAGTACCCTGGCAATGTCATTGATCAGTTCCTGGTATTTGTTTTTTGGGTCCACGGTTCCAAGCTCTGTTAGCTTCTTTAAACCTGTCTGGATTTTCTCTTTCTTCTCCTGAAGAGTGAGGTTGCTGTCTTCCTTCACAGATTTTGACTTTTTCATCTTGTCAGGAGTTTTGGCATCACGAATAGCACGTCTCTGCATAGCTCTCTGATGTTCTGCTTCCTATAGATGCGAAAAAAAAGTTCTCAGCAAGTTTACCACACTAATCGTCAACTTGAATCTGCACCTGAACTTACATAGTTTGTACACTCCAACCTGAAAACAGAAGGGAACAAATTCTGCCCCCTGCCAAGTGCTAGATGAGAAACCGCATGAAACAGAGGCATATCTCTTTCTACCTGTAAGAGATGATATCTACACAATCACACAACTGCTTAGGGCTTCTCTCCTGGACTCCAGGTACAATTGTGAGACTGGACTCTACTGGCTACAAAGTCATTTTTCTCTACCACATTTTGAGACATGGAAGCCATTTAATTTTATTCAGAACTTAGCTGTATAAATGTTATAACTATACTAATACAACAAGACCTGTGCCTAGTAAATTCTTGATGATTCTTTTTGTCACTTTGCCCAGGTGGAATCATGCTCGAGCCTGGCCTCTGCTTTCAAACATGCTGCAGACGCCACATCCCTTAACTAGGGAAACACCTTCCCTGATACTGCCATCCTTCATAGTGGCCATCCAATGTCTGTCCCTGTCCAACATATGATCTACACTTGCTATTCCATTCTTTCAGCACTTTCTTTTTTTTTTTTTTTTGAGACAGAGTCTCGCTCTGTTGCCCAGGCTGGAGTGCAATGGCGTGATTTTGGCTCACTGCAACCTCTGCCTCCCAGGTTCACGCGATTCTCCCTGCCTCAGCCTCCTGAGTAGCTGGGATTACAGGTGCCCACCACCATGCCTGGCTAATTTTTGTATTTTTAGTTGAGACGGGTTTCGCCATGTTGGCCACGCTGGTCTTGAACTCCTGACCCCAGGTGATCAGCCCACCTCAGCCTCCCTAAGTGCTAGGATTACTAGTGGCCAGCCTCAGCACTTTCTTCTTTACTGCTCTCATCACCAATTACCATTCTCCCATTCAAAATCCAACGTCTTTTCTTAGTTGTTACCTTGCTCATCCTCTTGCTCTACACATGGTTTGGTACTTCCAAGTGACCTGTGGCCATTTCTTTCTAAACTGTTTATTCTCAATACTTCATTGATTACCTCTGTGTTGACAGATCCCAAATCTTTGTGACCATGGCTCTGGTGCCATATTCTGAACTGTTTGTACAGGGATGTTTACCTTCAGGATGGCCTATAGTTCAAACTTGTAATTCCCCGTCGGCGGGGCAATTCTCTTTCCCAATATTCCCTTTTTTCCTAATGTCAAGACTACTGTGCATCACCTAATGTAAGGAGTATAAGCTCTGGAGGCAGACAGAACAGGGTCCAACTCTGGTTCTGTCACTACAAGCTGATGATCTTGGCCAGTTAACCTGCAGGGGTCTTAGTTTCCTCATCCATAAAATAAGGATGAAAAGACTCACCTCGAAGGAATACTGCAAGCATTAACTGAAAGAACAGAGGGGAAAGCACCAAACGAATACTAGGTTCTCAATAAAGACTGGCTCCTCCCTTCTTACTTCAAACTTCTTTGCAGGTTCAACATGTTTCAAGTATTGTTTTATATGTCCTTACTTGCCTTTCACACATATCTAACTGGTAATCAGTCATAGCAACTGAGAGCTGAGAATTCATTTAAAACAGTGGTTTCTAAACAGTTCTCTGTGCAGCCTTAAGGGTTTGCTGGAGGTACCACAGAACCCTATAGCACTGGTTTCAGACGCCCTATTCCTAGCTATCTGAGTAGTTTCAGAGTGGCAGAGTACCTGCTTTATATATTTGGCTTCTAGTTAAGTTGTCATTTAATATAACATTATCATGCTTAAATTTTGAAAATGAATGACTTGACCTACTTTCCTTAATTGACAAATAAGAAACAGAGGTCTTCAGCCAGATGCAGTGGCTCACGGCTGTAATCCCAGCACTTTGAGAGGCCAAGGTAGGCAGGTCACTTGAGGTCAAGAGTTTGCGATTAGCCTGGCCAACATGGTGAAACCCCATCTCTACTAAAAATATAAACAATAGCCAGGCGTGGTGGTGACATGCACCTGTAGTCCAGCTACTTGGGAGGCTGAGGCAGGAGAATCACTTGCACCCAGGAGGCAAAGGTTGCAGAGAGCCAAGATCATGCCACTGCAGTCCAGCCTAGGTGACAAAGTGAGACTCTGTCTCAAGCTAAAAAAAAAACAAACAAAGATTTTAGATAGGACACGACTCATCCAACCCTTCACAATGCCAGGTCCCGACCCCCATCCACCCACCCCACTGGACCTTATCACACACCTAGATGGCTCAACTACCATCTGCTCTCATAATACTGCTGAATTAACTAACATTAAATGGTCTTGAACCTTATAGAGGTTTTTTATTCCTTATCTCTGCAGTGCCAAATTCCCACCTAGCTTGTGAGTTCTGAATAATTTGGTCTCATGTTTTCTCTCTCACTGCTCGCCTCCACCTACAGCTTCATTCTAGATATGGGGTCTGGTTGCTTCACGTTCCTCACTCCTTTGTTCCTCTGCTCACGTCGCTCTCCTGCCTTGAGTGCCCTCTCTTGTCTTACATGCACACCCAACTCCTATCCACCTTTACACGTCTGGCTCCAGTTCCACTTCTTTTAGACAGCTTTCCTAATGCACTGCTTTACTGGCCTCTTTCCTGAACTGCTATCATTTTTTTAGTCAATATCATAGTTAATTCTGAATGGTTTCATCACTGCTTCAGGTATGTATGTCACACTTCCCCAACACGATCATGAGTTCACTGAGCTCAGGAGCCACATTCTGTACTTTTCTTCTACCTACCAAGGCACTTAACAGAATTCCAACAATATAATATTCAATAAACTGCAAAAGAAATCCCTACACTTTCATGGTTTCAACCAACCCTGGATCAAAACTATTTGAAACAAAAATAACAATACAACAATAAAAAATAATACAAAAATTTAAAATACACTAACAACTATTTACTTTGCATTTATATTGCAGTAGGTATTATAAGTAGTTTAGAGATGATTTAAAGTATATGGGAGAATGTGTGTGAGTTATATGCAAATACTACACCATTTTACAGAAGGGACTTGAACATCTATGGATTTTGGTTTTGGCCGGGCGTGGAGAGGTGGGCGGAATGGGTGCTGGAATGAATCCCCTGTAGATATGAAGGGACGGACATATCAGATGGATGCACTGATTCCGCAGGCAAGTGCCAGTGAGCTTCCTGCCCAAAGGACATTGCCCCCTGGACTCAGGAACCAATAACTTTTCAGATGAGCCATGACTACTGCTGTTCCCTAGTTATGTTCACGCTCACCCCTAAGTTACCACCTCTTATTTGTGTCTCCCCTCCTTTCTCTGACATGCACTTATTGGGAGGGCTTATCTACCAAACAAAGGAGTATGTTAAACCCTAAATTTTACCTGTTCACCAGTGGCTGGTGTTTCTAGGATTTCAGTCAAGGTCTCTCCTGGCTGGAACCGGATGACATCCACAATTAAACGTTTTGTACTGAAACGAGATGGGGGAAGCATTTAAATATTACCAGTGTTCTAGTTCCTCTCAAGTGGACCAAATCAGCAGCAGCACAAATAGCACCTCATGGAAGTCCCAAGTGGCAGCTGCCAGCACACAGTACTCAAGGCACTAGGCTTATTTACCCAATCATAAGTAGGTACGAGGGTTAGGCTTTCCAAGATTGACATTTCGTTGTAGCATATTAGCAATATAAGGCAGGTACCAAGTTCAATATGCAAGGTGACTGGTGACTGGGATTATGACAAGTATGAGAGGCAGGATGGTCATTTCAGGTATGACCCAGCAGGTTCCTGCTCCAAAGGCCAGGAAACATTTGGATTACATCCATTTCATTCTTCCTACTTTTGATACTCACTTCAGTAAGATGGTTCGGGCATCCATTTCTGCATTCTCATCTCCAGGCACATCGAACTTGTTGGTCAGGGTGAGA
The DNA here is from genome assembly GCA_004027715.1 of Plecturocebus donacophilus. Lineage (NCBI taxonomy): Eukaryota > Metazoa > Chordata > Mammalia > Primates > Pitheciidae > Plecturocebus > Plecturocebus donacophilus. The sequence goes on from PVKP010001877.1 coordinate 11,024, forward strand.
GATACTTCTGTCTTAGCCAGTGCCTCCTTACTTGGGTCATTTAAATTGCCAGAGCTTTCCCCTGAAGTTTTGGGAGGGCGGAAAGAGTCAGCATAATAAAGAGAGGAGATATTGGGGGGAAATAATACAAATAAAAGATGATGCACGTCTAAGATAATACCTGAATCAGCTAACACGTACAGTGTGGCAAGAACAACTTTTACTGAGAAACAAAATGTTATGATGTTATGTCAAATGATAAAGGCAAAGGATCCATAATAACTTCATAAACATTTGAGAAATCATTTCAGCACTACAGTATCACAATTCTCTCTCAAAACATTCTTTCTGAATGGGTTCAGTGGCTCGGGCCTGTAATCCCAGCACTTTGGAAGGCTGAAGGAAGAGGATCGCTTGAGGCCAGGAGGACCAGCCTGGCAACATAGTGAGACCCCATCTCTATTTAAGAAACAAAAACAAAACCACAAAACTCAGGAGGATCACTTGAGCCCACAAATTTCAGGTGGAGCGAGCAATGACTGCACCACTGCACTCCAGCCTCGGCAACAGAGGGAGACCCTGTCTCATAACAAACAAACAATTCTTTCCTTTAAAGGACTTGTAACTTACAATTATGTAATTATTTGTGTATCTGCAATTTTTTTAAGAAGCGCAAATGGCAGTATGTATCTGCACTGAAAATGATCTCTTTCTCCGACTCCAGTTCCTCATAGACAGTGACCATATCTGGACTTTTTTTGTTTTATCTCATATGAAACTATCAGAATCACATCTATTTTATTTCCCAATGTATATCCAGAGTTTGGTACAGTGCAGAAAACAGAGGAGATGGCAACTGCAATGCTCTTCTGTCATGTTCCCCTTTGGCTTCCAGGCAGAAGTCAGAACTTTACCTATCAGGGACTCGATGGTGGGCACCTCGCCAAGGTCGTCCAGCAGCTCGTGGATTGGATCATTGTGCTCTGGAGCAATGGCATCCTGGTGATCTAACAGGAGCTGCAAACACCAACGATCAACTCTATTTACACGTTCAACTCTCCAGCCCATCCCTCCCCAGAATGCCTAACAATGGTTTGCACAAAGAGGTTACAACAAAGTTCCTATATTCAAAGAACCAACAAGCACATCCTCAGCAAACTAACCCAAATAAACAATATAAAGCACCACATTGGGCTCTGTTGAATGACATATGTTACGATGTAAGAAGAGGAAATATTGGCAGTCTCTTAACCTCATGGCCATAAAGGATTCAAATGTGCCCTGTATAAGAAAGAACCCTGAGGCTGGGTGCCGTGGCTCATGCCTGTAATTCCAGCACTTTGGTATGGGCTGAGATGGGCGGATCACCTGAGATCAGGAGTTCAAGACCAGCCTGGCCAACATGATGAAACCCCATCTCTACTTAATATATAAAAATTAGTAGGGCATGGTGGTATGCGCCTGTAAGCCAAGCTACAAGGGAGGCTGAGGCAGGAGAATTGCTTGAATCTGGTAGACGGAGGCTGCAGTAAGCCGCTACCATGCCACTGCACTCCAGCCTGTGTGACAGAGAGAGACTCCATCTCAAAAAAAAGAAAAGAAAAAAAGAAACTCCGAGTTCAATACCCAAAGACCAAAAGTCATCAATGTACACTACTACCAGTTCAAATAACTCACATGCAGACTTTTACTTAATGTTTCCAGTGTATGACACGATTTTAACTCAGAGGAAAGCATACCAAATCAATGTTCTAATTATTGTAGGGACACTCAACAAAGCCTTCAAGGTGCCATTATCCCAGGTGATGCCCTCAGAAATGACAGTAACCCCGAAATTTCATTTGCATTTTTTCATATATCCTCATGCCTGTTCTACATGTCTATGTCCCCAAAAGGGAAAAAATGAATTATTTGAAAAATCTGAAGAAACGGAGAGCCCCAGCTTGTGAGGGAAAAATCCACTACAGAGAGGATTTTTCTAGAGGCTACACACAGAAAGAAGCTGGTATTCTAGATCATGTTAGAAAAACAATGCGGAGGGCTGCGGTAAAAAGAAAGAAGAGTAAAAGCACTATTTTTTTTTATCAAGGTACTAGATGAATTTAGTGGCATTCGGATTCAGTAGGCCCGGAGTGGGGCCCAGAAAACTTCATTGTTAACGATCAGCCCATATGATTCTGATGTAGGTGGCCTGGGGAGACCTTGTAGAAACTCAGCAGGAGATAGTGTTAAGAATAACAAGCAACAAAAGAGACAACAAGGCGACCTATTGTCAGCTAGATCACAGGAAGGTGAGACACCTGGCTACTAGAGGCGAGAAGCAGCAGCCAAGGAAAATAATTAAGGACACAGCAATGAAATTAAGTAATTAAAGAAAAATACTTACAGTGTGGGTGTTGATGATTTCACCAATGGAAATGTAGATGACTGGTTTGGTGAGGGTTACTAAATCAGAGTACTCATCCACATTAAATTTATCCTGAAGTTCTGGGACATCACAAGCAGTTTGGAAAAACCGTCTGAAATAAGCACCAGAGGTAGCCCCCGAAAAAGTGACATGTGCATGAGAAGCTGGCAAGAGAATGTTCCACAAACTTCTCACACAATGAGTGCAAACAGAAGCCAGTCAAGACAGTTACTTCAAGAGAACTGCTATGTCTGCTGTGCTTGACAACTGTGAGATATTGGCTCTAACAACTTCTTTCTCCACCTAGTTTATAGTTTTACCCCTAAGAACTATTGCAACTTGATCTAAAACAGTTCTCAGACACCATTAGGAGAACCAGCTCTATCTCTTAGATAGTGCTCTGAGGCACTGAATTCAAAACTAGATGTTAATTTACAAAAATTAAAAGCATTCTCCAATTCTTCTCTGATTATAAAGTGTACTAAATACATAATCATTATCTTTATGTTAACTACTATCTATTTCATATGAAAATTCTCTTGAAAATAAATGCATCACCTTCTGGAGTCCTGGGCACATCAAACACGTATTCTACAATACAGCAGTTCACGGAAAGTGAAGGGTGGTTTTTAATCTTGTCTTTCTCCTCAGTGATAAAAACACACCCACAGACTCTCTTAAGCACTTGTACCTTTTCCCTTACCTGAATTTCTGGTAGGACTGGGAAAGATATTCATTAATGATGCTTAAGTGAGCATTATCTCCCAGAAACATCTTATTGGAAGCAGCATGCTGAAGCATTTTTGCAATAGAGCCCAGGTTTCGGCGTTGGTCTGTTGTAAGCTGGCCTCCCGCCGACAGGTCAATGATGTCAAAGGCATCAGGAGCAACAATGGCTGGATTCATGTATCGATAATAAAGCAAGTTACCAATAATCTGGAAGAGATGAAACAGAAAGATGGATATTAAAAGACATACCACCAAGTAAGCCACAAATGACTTTGCTAGCCAAGAAAACCAGAAACTGTAGTCCTATGACAAATACATAAATAAAAAATACATATACACATGCACGCATGCACATATACATACTCTCTCTCATGGCCTGGAACTAAAACAATGAAACATTCCTTTGTTCAATACAGGAAAACAATGAGAACAGAACGAAAAAGCAGATTCAGAAGGTAAAAATGGCACACTTAAAATCTGTTATTAAGTATTTCAGGGCATCTTTTGTTCACATGTCATGGTAGCAAATAAAGCTGCTGTCACCCGCATGCACTTTGTACTTTCATATAGATGGGCTTTCATTATAAAAAGCTAACAAACACAGCTAAATTCTTTAACATGACCTAGTCGGCATAACCCCACCTCCCAACATCCTCATGCTTCAGACCTCAAAGGCCAAGTTCATGCCTCTGAAATTAAATTCACTTAACACACATCTCTTCCACAGAAGAATTCAGGGACAGTCACAGCATTTCCCCTAGAGTTTCATTCAGAAGAAATAAAATTAATTCACCTGAACAGAAAGTCTAGAATCGAGGCCTCACTGTAGGAAAGCACAGAACTAGGAGAGAGAAGAAAAAAGCATTCAGATTAAAAAAAAAAAAAAAAGAAAAGAGAAGAGCATAGCTGAGTAAGAAAGAGTTATCAGCAACAGCCTTAGCAGAAACAATTGTGCCTGCTACTGTTCACCAGGTCACCAGCAGAGGGAACAATACTACAGCGAAAAGACAGGACTCAAAGAAACTCATTTGAGTACAGGAAAAATCCATCTTTCTACTTGTTTGATGTTTGTGCACCAAACTATAGGAACTGTTTCATCCTAAGAAAGGTATCGTTTACCAATTGCAGTTGCTTTCAAAAGTTCATAATCAATGGCGAGCTACTGCCAGAACCTACACTCAGGCACTTGGTAATAATCTGTGGTCCGGCCTGGCTTTCTAGCTTTGTCCTCAAAGGGCAGGGGTCAGCCAGCTCTGAGATTCTTACCTTCAGCAGCTCATCCTCACCAGCATCGGGGAACTTCTCATGCAACGAGTCCTTCAGCACTTTGGCAATGAAGCGCATCCCGTAACTGTGAGATGGACAAAACTTAATGAGAAGGGCCAAGGAGCAGAAAGATACTAGTGCTGGGCTCCACTGGGGGTCATGACAACTGATGGCACTCACGGGATTTTGTCCACAGAGCTGACAATGGCTGAGAGAAACTTGTCTGTCACAGCCCGCATGTTCCTGATCGAGTTGTCTAGCCTGGTCTTCACTTCTTCATGAGCTAGCGCCTGCTCAGGGGTCACATCATACGGCAGTTTGCTGGGAAGACAGAAATTACACACAACTATGTTAGACTAATAGCCAGGAACAGCCTGAAGCAAGTGTCTTACCTTTCATAAACTGAAAGACCCAGAAACATGAGGTAGCATAAACTCACGCTCACAGGGCTGGTAAGTGATAAGGCTAGAATCTGAACTCAAGTTTTCAACTACGAATCAGCTGCCTGAATTGTGTGCTAGGCACAATAATAGGCACTTAGAGATAAAAGTTATATAAGATATGGCCGGGCACGGTGGCTCACACCTGTAATCCCAGAACTTTGGGAGGCCAAGGCAGGCAGATCATGAGGTCAGGAGTTCAAGACCATCCTAGCCAACATGGTGAACCCCGTCTCTACTAAAAATACACACAAAAAATAGCTGGGTGTGGTGGTGTGCACCTGTAATCCTAGCTACTTGGGAGGCTGAGGTAGGAGAATTGCTTGAACATGGGAGGTGGAGTGCAGTGAGCTGAGATTGTACCACCGCACTCCAGCCTGGGCGACAGAGCAAGACTTCTCTCAAAAAAAAAGTTATATAAGACATGATATCTTCTCTTGAGTCTTTTACAGTCTGGTGGGAGTGACATACAAACATGATTATAAACCTATTGTGCTATAAATCAGTTCACCAAAAGTGCTACAGGATCATAGGGAAAGGGTTTCAACTCAGAATGGAAAAAGCAAGGAAGGCTTCCAAAAGGAAGGGATGCTTGAACTCAAGAACACAGTAGAGAGTCTTCTAAGAAGGAAGGGGAGACAGAGGCAAAATGAGAGTGGAAAAGTAGAAGGGAGCAGGCCATGGCGGACCCTGTATACGATACTAACAAATCTGGACTTTCCTAGAAATCAGAAGGTCTTCAAAGACAGGAGGGCTAAGCCAGGCACAGCAGTGCACAGTAGCATTCCCACCTACCAGGAAGGCTGAGGTGGGAGGACTGCTTGAGCAAGACCTTGTATCAAAAAAAAAAAAAAACAGAAAGAAAGAAAAGAGACAGAGAGAGCGTTGGTACACACAGAAGGGAGGAGAAGGCAAAGTGACCACAGATACAGAGGCTGGAACCGTATGGCCACAAGTTGAGGGATATCAACAGTCACCACAAACTGTAAGAGTCAAGAAACAGAGTTTCCACTAAAGCCTCCACAGGGAGCATGGCTCTTCCAGCACCTCAACTTCATGATAATGGTTTCAGATTTCTGGCCTTCACAACTGTGAGACAATGAATTTTGGTTGTTTTAAGCCACCAGGTTTGAGGTGATTTGTTATAGCAGCCTTAAAAAATATAAGTAGAGGCCAGGCATGGTGGCTCACGCCTGTAATCTCAGCACTTTGGGAGGCCGAGACAGGCGGATCACTTGAGGTCAGGAGTTTAAGACCATCCTGGTCAACATGGAGAAACCCCATCTCTACTAAAAATATAAAAATTAGCCAGGAGTTGTGGCACATGCCTGTAATCCCAGCTACTTGGGAGGCTGAGGCAGGAGAATTACTTGAACCCGGGAGGTGGAGGTTGCAGTGAGCTGACATCACACCATTGCATTCCAGTCTAAGCAACAGAGCAAGACTGTCTCAGAAAAAAAGAAAAGAGAAAAATACAAGTAGACAGGGATACCCCATTGAATACCATTTATGTGACCACATTTATGTGACTTTTAAAAGTAGTAACAAGCAAGAGAATCAACATGCTAAAAACAATGGTAATCGAACAAAACATTAGCTTTCTAAGATTTCAGGAAAGAACATTTCCAAGAGGTGACAAATTCCAGTTTGCTATGTGTACAGTGGCTGAAGTAAAAGAGGAAAGCTGAGGGACTCGTGATGCTTACCTGCAAGACAGACCCCCACCACACCACCACACCTCAGAGTCACTGGTACCTTAAAAAGAGTTCAAATCAATTGCCTTTTTTAAAAAAAAAAAAAAAAAGATACAGGGTCTCACTAGTTGCCCAGGCTACGCTCAAACTCCTGGGCTCAAGCAATATTCCTGTCTTGGCCTCCTGAGCAACTGGGACTACCAGTACATGCCACCATGCCTGGCTCAATTTCCATTTTATGAAAGGCAAAATAAGACACAAGTTTCTTATAGGTACCCACAAGAAAAACAATCCTGAAATTTCTAGTGGGATCTGGATCTAAAAATGACTGACTCATGGACCATCAGAGGAAATAACTGAGTAGCCCTGAGCCAGTGTACATGCGGGCTATCAGCAAGGAATGCCCTGGGTTGCAGGCAAAACTTCCCACACAAATATTGCACTTGGCTGACCACATTCCTGAATTTGGGTCTCAGGTATGCAGGCCAAAAAAATTAAAAAGACTTTTGCAATGATCTGAGTCCTGATAACAGACCTACATAGTACTGAGAACCAATCAGATGCCAAATGATTCCTAATAGGGATACGCCCTTTCTTTTTTCTTTTTTGTCACCCAGGATGGAGTGCAGTGGTGGCATCATGGCACAGCGCAGCCTTGACCTCCCATGCTCAAGCAATCCCCTGCCTCAGCCTCTGGAATAACTGAGACTACAGGTGTGGACAACCACACCTAGCTAACTTTTTTTTTTTTAAAGTGGAGACAAGGTCTCCCTGTGTTGCCCAGGCTGGTCTCAAAGGCCTAAAGGCTAAGATGAGCTCAAGCAATCCTCCCATCTCAGCCTCCCAAAGTGCTGGAATTATAGGCGTGAGCCACCATGCCTGGCGAGATAAGCCCTTTCAATGAGTCAGCAGAATTGCCTGGCATCCAGGAACATGGAAAGCAGAATAATGTAGAATAGTGTTATTTAAAGTGTGGACCAGTGTCAGTCTACAATCCAATCAAAGACAAAGAGAATGAGTCAGAATGTGAATTATACACTGCTTCTTTCACTGAGAAAATCTTGCTATTAAAAAAACTATCAGTTAAACTAAACAGTGTGCACAGATGATTTTCCATTACTGGTCTGCAAACCACACTTTGAATAGCAACGGTGTGGAGAGCTGCTACTCCGCCTATGCCCAGAGAGCTTCATGCATGATCTAACCCTATTCTACAACAAGAAAAATCCACAACAGACCATGCTGCTCACATCTCCATTTCCCATCCTTCTGGGTCCTTGCCCAAGATGAATAAAACCAGAAACGTTTTGGCATTCTGAACTCCCTTTTCCCAGCATTACCCATATTTGATTGACATACTTTTGCTTTCAATAAATTAATGTTGGTGGTTTACGCTACAGCCCTGACTCGGTTATCTCCTGCAATATGTTAATTTAGTTAGCCCAACTCTCAGTATTTCAGGGCAGCTCACCCTATGACATTTTCTTGTTCCTTTAATAAAACACAGTGATCTCACCCAATCTGTACGAGCCTTCTCATTCAATTGCATCCCTAGTTATGCCTTTTAGGTCCTAAATCCTCCACCTCAGAGTGTTCAGTCATGAACACTCTGCACCTAGCTCTTAGTAAGGCTGGCTTCACCTTAGCCTTTTGGCCTCAGCTAAATGAAATTTTATCTTCTGGGATAGGCTTTCCCTAACCACCCTACCTATGTTAGCTCCCTCTTATAGTCTCCACTACAGAATCCTACATAAAACTTCATGAAACTTTCCTCAATGCTTAATTATACTTTTATTTTTATGTACCTGGTTGGTGTCTCTTCCACCCAATGACCTAAGAAGAGAGGGCAGGGAGCATGTCTGTTTCACTGATTATTGCATTACTGTATACATCTCTAACACAATGCCTGGCACACAGTAAGTTTATTGAGTAAGTTTACTCAATAAACATTTGTTAAATAAGTGAATTTATTATGAGGTCAACAACTTATAAACCACAGTTTTCTAAAGAAAAACTATTTGAGGCTGGGCATGGTGGCTCACGCCTGTAATCCCAGCACTTTGGGAAGCTGAGTCAGATGAATCACTTGAGGTCAGGAGTTTGAGACCAGCCTGGTCAACATGGCAAAACTCTGTCTCTACTAAGAATACAAAAATTAGACAGGTGTGGTTGCATGCCTGTAATCCCATCTACTCTGGAGCTAAGGCATGAGAATTGCTTGGACCCAGGAGGTGGTGCTGCAGTGAGCTGAGGTCCTACCACAGCATTTCAGCCTGAGTGACAAGAGTGAAACTCCATCTCAAAAGGAAAAAAAAAAAAAAAAAAAAAGAAAAACTATTTGAACTAGTATTAGTTTATAAATAAAGAGGGTGGAAAAAGAGGGAAAGAAAGTAACAACATAAAGAAAAGTGTTATGGTTATCATACCTTGCCTCTCCCGTCTGAGACTCCATCTGATTAACCCAAGATTTGTAAATATCCACAGGGTCAGTTTTGATGTTGAGAGATTTGTCATCCATAATTTCCTTCACGACCGGGGCCAAGATCTGTCTCAGGGCATTCTGGCCACGGGCACCACGGTTGAAACTTACAACCATTTTAATAACTGTAGGATTTCCTGTCACAATCTCTTGAATCTGATCTACCTTTGACCTATAAAACATCAGATACAAATTTAAACTCGTCACAGAATCCATCAATTAAAAGATCCTTCCTGCTTAAAGATCCTATCTCGTAGAAACAGAGTTTCTCTCGAATCATTCCCCAGCACTCACAGAACATTCCTGTAGCTGTACACTGAATCATGGTCACGATTAGGTCCCCTACTAGAGAAAAATGCGAAATCTTTCTGTTGAGATTAATTTTTGAAATTATACCTTAACATAGAATGTTCCTAAAATTAATTTATCCCCTCCCTAGAAGCAGCAAGATTTTGTATTATTAAAAAATTTGACGATTCTTTAGAGTAAGTATTTTTCATAAATTAATTGAGATCAAGAAAGGTCCACAAGGCATGAATCTCAAACTGGGGGCCCCTGTGATAGTGGGAAGCGCCTGTGCCCTGAGGAAATCTGTTCATACTTGATTTCCTCCTGGAGTGCTGTCTTAAAGAGCCGCAGAAGCAGGTACTCCTCTCGCTGGTTGGATGCATAGTTGTAGAGTGTGAAGATCACAGAGTCCATGAACTTGGTGGACTTGTTCTGGGGCATCTGAAAAATTAGCTTGGCCAGATAGGTGGGGTTGGTCTGAAATAAAACCAAGGGATAAGTCATTTATAGGTAATATAAAAGCTGGCAAGATTTAATTCTTGAAAATGGAAGAACTAGAAGATATATGAGAAAAAAAAAATAATAAATTAACATATTACAATGTCCGTCACTTACCCCTCAGTGGAAGTCAAAAATATTTCCAGAGAGATCGATGGGTAAGGTTTTCTTGTGGAAAAGTAAATTCGCTAAATTTTTATAACACTGATTTCAGGAGCCACTTACTTGCAATAAATAAAACAGGTGCTGGTAAGCTTCCAACTTCTCTCTCTTCTCCTTGCTCAAAGCCTTGAGACCTCCCTTCTGTTTATTTATCATCATCATATCAGACAATTGTTCCTTATTTTTTTTGGTAAGTTTTTTACTGTGGGAAACCACATCCTACAAACAAAACCCAATACACACATGAGAAAGCTTTCAAAGATGAACCTCTGGGCATTGTGGAAAGGTCTTGTAGCATATGCAAACTCATATGACCGTCTACTGCATTGGTAGGTTCCCACTAAAGATTTTAAAACCACTACACTTTATCCTGTTTTCAGTACACCAATCAAATCCATTCCTATGTTCTGACAAAGAACCTGAGCAATAAGAATGTACACTGAATTGGGAAACCAACTTCTAGCAATCTATTATAAAAATAAGTCTTAAATACAATAAAAGCTACATACATATTGAAACATCAATTGCGATGTTATTTATAATAAACACTTGGTAAACAACCTAAATGTCAAATACCAGGGAGAAAAAAGGGACAAATCATAGTATGTCTTCTAACAATCTATTATGCTACTGTTAAAAATAATATTTATGGCCTGGTGCAGTGGCTCACACCTGTAATCCCAGCACTTTGGGAGGCTGAGACAGGAGGATCACTTGAGCCCCAGAGTTCAAGACCAGCCTGGACAACAGAGACACCTCTTATAAAAATAAAATAATTAGCCAGGCGTGGTGGCATGCACTGGTTGTCCTAGCTACTTGAGAGGCTGCAGTGGGACAATCACTTGAACCCAGGAGGCTGAGGTTGCAGTGAGCCATGATCATGCCACTGCACTCCAGCTTGGGGTGCAGAAGGAGACTCTATCTCAAAACATAAAAAGATGTATGACTATTTATCATAGGGAAAGAGTCTTATCCTCTGATATGAAGTAAGAATATAAGATACAAAATGAGTGGGGTAGGTGAAATTAGGGGAAGACATTTATCTTCTTCTCTCTATCAAAATTTTGTCTATTAAGTTATTTTATGTCTTGCCTAACTTTTTTCTGAGACAGAGTTTCGCTCTGTCACCCAGTCTGGAGTGCAGTGGTGCAATCTTGGCTCACCGTAACCTCTGCCTACCAGGTTCAAGCAATTCTAACACCTCAGCCTCCCAAGTAGCTGAGATTACAGGCATGTGTCACCATATCCAGCTAATTTTTTGTATTTTTTTTTTTTTTCTAGACGGAGTCTCACACTGTTGCTGGGCAGGAGTGCAATGGCGTGATCTCGGCTCACTGCAGCCTCCACCTCCCGGGTTCGAGCAATTCTCCTGCTTCAGCCAGCCAAAGTGCTGGGATTATAGGTGCGAGCCACTGTGCCTAGGCAATTTTTTGTATTTGTAGTAGAGATGGAGTTTCACCATGTTGGCCAGGCTGGTCTCAAACTCCTGGCTTCAAATGATCCGCCCTCTTCAGCTTCCCTAAGTGCTGGGATTACAGGAATGAGCTACAACGCCCGGCCTTTTTTTTTTTTTTTATTCCTGAAATAGTCTCACTCTGTTGCCCAGGCTGGAGAGCAGTGGTGTGATCTCAGCTCACTGCAAACTCTGCCTCCCGGGTTCAAGCCATTCTCCTGCCTCAGCACCCTGAGTAGCTAAAATTACAGGCACACACCACCATGTCTGGCTAATTTTTGTATTTTTAGTAGAGATGGGGTTCCACCATGTTGGTCAGACTGGTCTCAAACTCCTGACTTCACGTGATTTGCCCATCTTGGTCCCCCAGAGTGCTGGGATTACACGTATGAGCCACTTCGCCCAGCCTCTTTTTTTTTTTTGAGATATAGTCTTGCTCTGTTGCCAGGCTGGGGTGCAGTGGCACAATCTTGGGTTACTGCAACCTCCGCCTCCTGAGTTCAAGCGAGTCTCCTGCCTCAGCCTCCCGAGTAGCTGGGACTACAGGTGCACGCCACCACACCCAGCTAATTTTTGTATTTTTAGTAGAGACGGGGTTTCACCATGTTGGCCAGGATGGTCTCGATCTCTTGACCTCGTCATCTGCCTGCCTCAGCCTTCCAAAGTGCTGGGATTACAGATGTAAGCCATCATGACTGACCTGTCTTACATGACTCTCAAAAAAGCTTACAGCAGCCAGGCATGGTGGTTCATGCCTGTAATCTCAGTACTTTGGTAGGCTACGTGGGTAGATCACTAGAGGCCAGGAGTTTGAGATCAGCCTGGCAAACATGGTGAAACCCCATCTCTACTAAAAATGCAAAAAAGCCAGGTGTCATGGCTCATGCCTGTAATCCCAGCACTTTGGGAGGCTGAGGCAGGTGGATCACCTGAGGTCAGGACCTCGAGACCAGTCTACCAACATGGCGAAACACTGTCTCTACTAAAAACACAAAAATTAGCAGGGCATAGTGGCATGCACCTGTAATTCCTGCTACTTGGGGGGCTGAGGCAGAAGAATCACTGAACCCATGAGGCAGAGGTTGTGGTGAGCCGAGATCATGCCACTGCACTCTAGCCTGGGCGACAAGCGAAACTGTCTCAAAACAAAAACAAAAGCAAATACAATTAGCCAGGTGTAGTGTCCTGTGCCTCTAACCCCAGCTACTTAGGAGGCTGACGCAGGAGAATCGCTTGAACCTGGGAGGCAGAGGTTGCGGTGAGCTGATATCACACCACTGCACTCCAACCTGGCCAACAGAGTGAGACTCTGTCAAAAAAACAAAAACAAAAAACAAAACCTTATGGCAGTAGCTGAGAAAAAAGTCAGCCTCCAACCTCCCCACCAGTTAGAAAGGAGAATTTAGGGGTTACAAAGCAGGATAAAGTGTTCCAAGGTCCCCACTGGCACTGGGCCATACCTGCAGTGTAATCTTATTTTTCACTAGCAGTCCAATTTTGATATCCATGAGATTGAGGTCATTCTCCAGCTGCTGGTTAGAACGAATGAGGGTGATAACCTCTTCCCGCATCTTCATAAGGTCAAGCTCCTCCTGAAAATCCTGGTCACTTTGGTCCAGCAGGTGGACAAATTTTCGGACCACAATCATAGGAGGATCCTCAGCATTGACTGACAGAAAGTATGCATCAGACAAAGAATGAGTTACCAGAAAAAGTACTATGTCTCAGAAAATAGCATTGTCTCGACAAAGTAGTTCTATTCACACACAATTATTTTTGAGATGTGCTAAGACAACTATCAGGTGCAATCTTCTGTGTCTGGCTATTACTATGTTACGATAAAAGCTAATTCAACAAGCAACAAGACACCTAGCCACATGTTATCAAAGGGGCTCACATCACAGGTCACACCCTCTACCCCAAGCCTTGCCTCAGGACAATAAAAAAGGTACATGGAGAAGATCCAGAACCTGGTGGCTCTCAGCCACTGCCTCAACTTTTCACAAGGAGCCAGTTACTCACTGAGAGTCTTGTAGTCATCCCGAGCTTTGTTGGCCCGAATAAAAGCCTGGATTTTGATAATGTCATTTATCTAAGGAACAAAAAAGAAGAAGAAATTCCTCTGTTTATCTGTCTACCAAAAATATGGCCAAACCACTCCTAGAGACCATTATGATCCACGGGTACTCACGTGGTCCCGGAAGTACTGCAGGCGATCTCGATAGCGCTTTCTAGCTTGGTGCATCCTTGCCAGGGACTGAATCTGTGGAAAGGGGATCCTGGAAATTAGAAGATTCCTTCATCTCAACATGTGTTACACCTGCGCCCCTCATGGAGAAACCTTCCTCAGGCTACCGTACCTTTACAACTTCATCTTTGTGGGAGCGCAAGTAAGCTAACCGATCTTGATATGCCTTCTTCTGCTTGTATCCTCTCCACTGGGACTGAAACCACCAAATATCACAGAGAACATATTACTTCCCAAGCATCAATGGAAGTAAAAAAATTTTTCATCTTAATATATGATCCAAGTGCAATTTTATGATGACGTTTTAGAAAGGACCATTTCCAGCAGTGACAGGGGACAAGGGCATGGGCCATTCCTCCACCGGAAGAACAAGATGGCTACATTCTACTTCCCCGACATCAGCACAGCCCTGCATGCCTTTTACATTCCAGCCATACAAATTCATTTACTGGCTTCTTACACCAAATCAGGTGAGGACGATAAGATACAATGGGGTATTCCCCTTTTACAGATGGGGAAACAAACTTGGAGATTCATCACTGTCTGGCAGCAGTGCAGCCATCACTCCTAACTCAGAATTCCTTCCAGGACACTGTGCTTCCTTGTCAAGGAAGCAAAACCACAGTTGTTTCCCTCAAGGTTCAAATCTTACAGAAAGGTACAGTCTTAGAAGAAGAGGTGCCCAAGAACTGCCACTGTGCCACCATTAAACACCACTGTGCCACCATTAAGGCACACTACACTTATATGGTAGTAAAGAGGAGGTACCTGTCAAAGGAAAGAGAAGACTGAGAGGCCAGGACTCAAAAAACACACTTAGACAGTTAATGGTGAGAGCTGACTATTTATTACCCCTGCTCTAGATGCCCGCTTGCTATCTGTGTGATAGGTTCTGAAATACCTGAATGCAGGTGATGGCAGGGATTTGTTTCTTCAGGAAATTCATCCTGGATCGGAATTCCTGTCGAACTAAGTATCCACGGCAGCGGGCCTGCAGCCTGGTGATCAGGCCTTCATTGGCCAGCCACAGCTGTTCTCGGTTGTACGCAGCCGTCACTCCAGAGATGGAACTCTGAAAAAGCCAGTGGTCACATTCAAAGACATTCATAGGCAAGAATGGATGCAGGTTTTCACAAAGTATCACCCACAGCACACAAGCTAACACCCCCTGCTTCCTAAGTCCATACCAGATTGTTAGCTAAGCAAAGGGAACGAAGCCCTCAGGTCTGTTTTTCAGGACCAGGTTGTTCTCACATACCTCCTCCTACCTAGAAAACATTTCATAAACAAAAACTTGATCTTCTTTTACTTCATATATCATCTCACTTATCCACCTATCCAACACTAACTAGGCTGGGCACTGTGCTGGCTGATCTGGGATCACTGCGGACAAGAATAGAGTAACAGGTATCCAATAGGGCTGTGTGCCAAGTACCAAGGGATCCCTAGAATGTTACAATGTAGGACATCCCAAAGGGAGAGGCCAGAGGTGAGGACAGAAAGCTGCATCTCCAGGCAGACTGCAAATGGTAGGCAGATTGCAAAAGCAGCCTAGAGGGTTTGGACTGTTACTAAAGATACTGGAGAGCCAGGAAACTTTCAAGCAGAGGAATAAGACAATCAGCTGTTTATTATTTATTTTAGTGACAAGGTCCCATTCTGTCACCCAGGCTGGAGTGCAGTGGTGTGATCTCAGCTTGCTGCAGCCTGAAATTCCTGGGTTCAAGCAATCCTCCCCTCTCATCTCCTGAGTAGTTGGGGCTACAAGCATACCACCACACCTAATTTTAATTAAAAAAAATTTTTTTTTGTAGAGATGAGTTCTCATTATATTGTCCAGGCTGGAGATTATTTTTAGAAAAATACTCTTAGGGAAGTAGGACAGAGTAGAGTGAGGAGAGACTTCAACCAAGTGGGTGAAATAAATGCTGCTATTGTGATACAAGTGAGAGGTGACCTGAGCTTGAACAAGGCCAGCAGCAGTGGGAATGATTAGTAAGAACATCTGGTTACCTATCCAATATCCATCTTCTCCTCCAGAGCCTTGATTTTGGTTTTTTTCTGGGCAACACTGTCTGCACTTCAAAGACTACAGAGCGGCCGGTCGGGTAGCTCACGCCTGTAATCCCAGCACTTTGGCAGGCTGAGGCAGGTGGATCACCTGAGGTCAGGAGTTTGAGACTAGCCTTAACAACAAGGAGAAACTCAGTCTCTACTAAAATTACAAAAATTAGCCAGGCATGGTGGCACGTGCCTGTAGTCCCAGCTACTCGGGAGGCTGAGGCCGGAGAATCACTTGAACCCGGGAGGTGGAGGCTGTGGTGAGTCAAGATCGTGCCATGGCACTCTAGCCTGGGCAACAAGAGTGAAACTGCGTTTCAAAAAAAAGAAAAAGAAAAAAAAAAGACTCCATGAGCTAGAGAGAGATCATGTGCTGTGAGCAGTAGTAGCATGGCAAGACCTTTGGGAAAGCTCCACGAGAGAAACAGACAGCTGGCAGCACACCTTCTTTGCTTTCCTTCCCCTTCTTCCTACTTCTGCCTGGACTGCTAATTTGCTGGTCAAAGCTCCACGCTGTCACTGTAGGTAACAAGGTGACCTTGAGAATGGAAGCCACATGCTAAGGACAGAGCGCAGAGACTGAAGGATCCTGGAACAGGTGATACCATGGAGCCACATTTTCCCTGGACTGCTGAACTGCAGAATCATTTCATGTGAGATAAAAATACACCCTTATACACTATTGCAGGCTCTGATTTTTTCCTGTTAAACTGTGTCTGAGGTGTCTGCTGGACTTCTGGACTGCAAAAGGAAGAGCAAAAACCTGCTGGTGAGGAAAAGGGCTAGTGTCTGGAGGAACAGATTTGAGTCACAAGCACAAAGGTAAGAGCTGGAGCCACAGGCTTGAAAGAGATCACTCAGGAAGAATGTGTAGAAGAGAAGAGGGCCAATGGAATCTTCATATAGTTCAAGCAGAGGTAGAGAAAGAAAGGTAGCATGAGACATTAAGAAGGGACACTCAGAAATAGGAGAATCAGAAAAGAATTGTATGGGAAAAGCCAAAGGAATTGAGGGTTTGAGGAAGAGACTTTTGACAAGTCAAATATGATAAGCACTCAGAAATGAATTTGGCAATTAAAAGGTTGTTGATGAATTCTAAAATAAGAGCTTTACTAAGTAAAAGCTGGACAGGAAACCACATTGCTGTGAGCTAGGAGGTGGATGGTAACAGAGACTGAATTAGTGATGGGCAGACTAACTTTCAAAGCCCTTACGAAGAGTATGAATGTAGATGAGGCTGGATCAGGGAAATTCTATGGGCTTTAAAAACATTTTATATTATTATTTTTTCAAAGACGTGGGAATTAAAGACGCTTAAGTATGTATACTGCTATTTAAAATGCAGTCCTTGAGCCAGCTGCATCAGCAACACCTGGAAGTCTGCCAGAAACAGATTTTCTCAGACCCCATACTAGCATCAGAGCACCAAGTAAAAAAGTGCTCAATAGTGCATCAATGACAATATAAGTCCTCATTCGAGAAAGTACTGCAAACTGAGAAGTTCACCTTAAAAACTAGTAAGGGGCATAGACAAGTACAAATGTGACTAAAATTCGAATCCAAGTACATTAAATTCTGAATGAATACAAAATTCTTTGGGAGCTTCAAAAGAAGATGGAGGGGGTAAGGAAATGAAATTTTAAAAAGTTTCACAGAGGAGGTGACTTAAGATGGGTGTGCTTGGACGACTGAATTTTTAAATTAAATTTTATTTTTTTTGAGACAGGGTTTTGCTCTGTTGCCCAGGCTGGAGTGCAGTGGTGTGATCATGGCTCATTGCAGCCTTTAGCTCCCGGGCTCAACTGATCCTCCCCTCTCATCCTCCAAAGTAGCTGGAATCACAGACATACACCACCACACCCAGCTAATTTTTGTATTTTGCCCAGGCTGGTCTCAAACTTCTGGGCTCAAGCAGTCTTTTTGCTTTGGCCTCCCAAAGTGCTGGGATTGCTGGTGTGAGCCCAGCCTGAATTTTTTTTTTCTTTTTTTATACCAACAATCAGTACAAAGGGAAGGACAGAATTTTGACAACTATAGATGGCAGGGGAGAGACATTTCATGACAGCAGAGACTTGGTTTTGTTCATGGCTATATCCTCATCGCTTATAAAAGTGCCTGCTACATTTAAGGAGGTATTAAATAAATAACTGTTGAATGGGCTGGGTGTGCTGACTCACACCTATAATCCTAGCACTTTGGGAGGTTGAGGCAGGTGAATCATTTGAGGTCAGGAGTTTGAGACCAGCCTGGCCAAGAGGGCAAAACCTCATCTCTACTAAAATTACAAAATTAGCCAGGCGTGGTGGTGCACGCCTGCAATCCCAGCTATTTGGGAGGCTGAGGCAGGAGAATCGCTTGAATCCAGGGAAGTGGAAGTTGTGGTGAGCCGGGACTGTGCCACTGCATTCCAGTCTGGGTGACACAGTGAGACTCAAAAACAAACAAACAAAAAATACTGTTGAATGGAATAGCATAAGCAAAGAAACAGAAGATGAAAATATACTTTAAAAGCCCTATGAAATGCTAACTTAATTTGAAAGTGCAGGTTGTAGCTAATATAATTTGTGGAATAGTCAGAAGAGACTAAAAATATAAACTGAGAGAGATTAAAGTAGTTGTATTTAATAAAGAGTCAGCAACTTTTCATTTTTCTTTTCTGGATCATCTAAGTTTTCTTAGCACATGGTTTATATCACTTAATTCTATAATTCAGATGTTTTACTAATTCAGGCCATAGTAATTCCCCCAACTACTACAAAAAAAATTACTGCAAAACAGTTCATTACATAACCTCAATTTTAGTCTAGGGTCTCTGACCACATGCCCTGTTCCTCTTAATTAATATTATAGCTTGAAAACACTTTCTCTCAGCTTCTTAAGTGAAGAAAGGTGACCTACCTGGATCTCCTCCCGAGAAAGCTGCATAGAATTTTGCACAAAATTTGGGGGTTCGTCCCATCCTCCTTCCTGGGTCTCCAGATTATGGTAATAATAATATCCGCCTTTCACCCAGTGCTTCACCCACTTGCTGTCATTATTTCCTGGCAGAAAATAAAGGAAAGATAGAAGACATCCAGAGACACACTCCCGAGCTGTAAGTCCAGGACTGCAGGATTATTACAGTCAGGTCTCAGAGTCTAAATGAAGACCACTCAAAAGCTGCTCCTTGGATCTGTGAGAGTAAAGGGGCATCCTAAGCTCCCATTAAATTATGGCTTTGTAATGTCTAATTTAGCTCATTTATGTCTATAAGAAGAAAATACCTATGACCTCTAATTATGGAATTAGCCATGATTAACTTTGTTCATTCCAAAGCCCATGTTTAAGGCCTGTGTGTTTAAAAAAATTTGCAACCATTCAGCCTCTCCAGTTTTTCCATTTCTAAAAGTCCATAAAACGGGTTAAGAAATCTTATTACTATCTCTCTTTCTACAAACTTCTTTTAATTGCCTATAGGCTTAATCAGAGCTACTGCTACTCTGTGAAAGATAAACAGATATTTTGATCTTTCCCACATTCTCAGAAAATTGGCCTTGTTAACATAGCTGTCCACAAAGGGGAAAAAAAGATACTTTCAAAAACAGGGATTTTATCTCCTTTAAAATGAGCCTAAGGCCAGGTGTGGTGGCTCACACCTGTAATCCCAGCATTTTGGGAGGGCATGGCAGGCGGATCACAAGGTTAGGAGATGGAGACCATCCTGGTCAACATGGTGAAACCCCATCTCTATTAAACTACAAAAAATTAGCCGGGCGTGGTGGTGTGCACCTGCGGTCCCAGCTACTCAGGGGCTGAGGCAGGGGAATTGCTTAAACCTGGAAGGCAGAGGTTGCAGTGAGCCAAGATTGTGCCACTGCACTCTAGCCTGGTGACAGAACAAGACTCTGTCTCAAAAAAAAAAAAAAAATGGGCCTAAGTACTGTACATCTACACAATAAAAGGTCTTTCCTCATAGCTTATCCCTCTCCTCTACTCAAGGGTTAGCTTCAGGGCACATAAGTATTATCCCAGAACTCACCTGCTGCCTGTTTTTTCTTCTTGGCTTCAGCAAGGTCACTCTGGTAAGTTTCACCACATTCAGGGATAACTCCATATAAGCCAACATCAGGGGAACGAAGGGCACTCAGTGTTTTGCCAACATCACCACTTTCTACTGCCTCATTAATGGCAAAGATTCCTAAGGCAACTATTCCGGGAAAGAATTGTTACCAGAATAGTTTATAAAGTGTCTAAATTCACACACTGGTTCACCTAACTATATCTACTGGCAAATTGTTCCCGCATACCTATCTTGGTCAAGCTGAATACTGAGATATGGAGCACCTTGTCACCCCAGCCTCCACCAAAACAGAAACAAAACAGGTTATACATACACTTCTGTGCTTCTTGGGTGTCTTTGTTGGACTGCCAGATTCCACCTTGAATTTCATCCAACCACAGCACAGCTGACTCATCCTGGGTTTCCTACATATCATTAAAAGAAAAACAATATTGAAGTCACGAAATCGGGGTACATATAATATACATGTGATAGGAGGGCTTCTCAGATTCAATTAAATATGGAAGAACAGGCTTAAAAAATATGAGACACATGGGTTAGTCAAATGGAAGAAGCATGCATCAAAAGACTGGTAACAGGTTGGGTACAGTCACTCGCACCTGTAATCGAACACTTTGGGAAGCTGAGGCAAGTGGAATGCTTGAGCCCAGGAGTTCAAGACCAGCCTGGGCAACATACTGAGATCCTGTTTCTCTTAAAAATTACCCAGGCATGGTGGTACATGCCTATAGTCCTGGCTACTAGGGAGGCTGAGGTAGAAGGACTGCTTGAGCCCAGGAGCTTAGGCTACAGTGAGCTATGTTCTTATCACTGCACTCCAGCCTGGGAAACAGAGTAAGACTCTGTCTCCAAAAACAAACAAATTGGTAAAGGTCATAAACTAAAGGGAAACGGCTCAGATGTAGGTGAAAATTATACAAAGATGAATTTAAGTGGTTCAGGAGGTTGTAAATAGCTAGAAGGGGCAAGAGGCCCACACAGACTGGGAAGGGGGTCCACGGACTTGAACGACATGGGCTAGGGTATATATATATATATATATATATATATATATATATGAATATACAACAATATTCTGAGGAAGTCAACGTTCTCTAAGACTAAGACTGTCAAATCTTATTTTAACCAGAACCTTTGAATTATCACATTTAAAGCCAGGAGTCATTACAGGCAATCTACATTTCTCACCAGCTCATACCCTAAAACTTGAATGTTACATCAGTTACTGGGAACTTAAAGGTACATTTTTCACACAGAAACATACTGAATGTTGTGATTACTTTCCTTAATACAGCTAACAAAAACCTCACAGCATAGTCTGAGTTGACTATTGGGGACAGAGATGATGTATGATGTACTGAAGGTGACTTACTTTCCTCTTCCTAAATTTGTTGACAATTTTCTTTTTTAAAAGAGCTTGTTGGTGATCATTTGCTCTGAATGACATTTTAAACAGAATTAGATTAGTAGAAATATCTTACTTTAGTATCTTCCAATTTTCAAGAATGTGGCTGCCGGCCGGGCGTGGTAGCTCACACCTGTAATCCTAGCATTTTGGGAGGCTGAGGCAGGCGGATCACCTGAGGTAAGGAGTTTAAGACCAGCCTGGCCAACATGGTGAAA
This sequence comes from Plecturocebus donacophilus, assembly GCA_004027715.1. Lineage (NCBI taxonomy): Eukaryota > Metazoa > Chordata > Mammalia > Primates > Pitheciidae > Plecturocebus > Plecturocebus donacophilus. Next base: position 32,411 of record PVKP010001877.1, read on the forward strand.
CCACGTTTCTGCTAAAAGTGCAAAAATTAGCCGGGCGTGGTGGCATGTGCCTGTAATCCCAGCTACTCAGGAGGCTGAGGCAGGAGAATCACTTGAACCCGGGAGGCAGAGATTGCAGTGAGCCAAGATCACGCAATTGCACTCCAGCCTGGGTAACAGAGTGAGAGACTCTGTTTAAAAAAAAAAGAAAAAGCATGTGGCTGCCATCTTCCGATTTGGGAAGTAGCTTATAGATTAGCCCCAGGTAGTCACTACTGTTACTGAGAGTTAGCACAATAGAATTCTACTCCTACCTACTCTCAGTGTGAGAGTCAGAATCAGAAACCACTGCTGATACCCCACTAGATTTCTGTGGTCATAGTGAGGTTACAACGATCTCAAAGAGTGGGAGTCCTTTGTTAAGATGACTCTAAGGTCTTTATAAAAAGTATCAATTCAGCAGATTACTGGGCAGTCTTCTATAGCAAAGACAAGGCACTTTATGTTTTAAAGTGGCCAGGTTGCATCATAAAAACAAGCATTTCCACAGAATCAAGCCATTTTTGGTTCACTTTTAGGATAACCATACATCAGATATCTGAGCAGAATCTGCTGTAAGGAAAGCTGTCAGGTTTAGCACATCCTCTCTTGCACTGAAAGAGAAAGGCAGAACCTTTCTGAGAATTCAGAATTCAGTCTTTCCTGCCTGACGCAGATTAAAGTAAAACCTTTCATACATACTCCTTAAGAAATCAGTAGAGCAATAAATAGTATGAAAGGCAAGAAAAAGTGAATGGATGGGTGTCTCAGGTGTTTCAGGGAAACATAATATAGAAAAGCCCCTCACCAAAATGAAGAAGGAAAGAGAGACAGCATCCACTACCTCATCCCAATTTAAGAAGAAACAGCTTCTTTCTGCTCCAATTAGACCAATTAAGATGACAAAACCCAAATCTTTCCAGTAATATTTGTTTTAAAGAGATCATCTAAGATGAACTCAAATCACTGAGCAGTGTTAAAACCCAGGCTAGATATTATGGAGAGAAAACAGATTTGCTGTAAAAATTCTACTTAAGACATACTAAAGTACAGCTCCTTAACAATTCTGACACTTAGAAACACACTGATTGCATTTCAGAAGTGGTACAGAGATAGGGACCAGAAGTCAGAATAAAAAAAAAAGAATGGGCAATGACTGGAGGGAGAAGAGGTGAAGAAGCCAAAAAACATAGGGAAAGGAAGGGAGAAGCAGCAAAAGAATGACAATGTTATGTACATGTATATATGGAAAGCACATACTCACATAGCCCTCTAAAGGGCACCTCTCACCCCTCAAATCCTTTTAAAAAGCCTTCACTTACTATGTAGCATGGTTTGCATGTGTGATGATAGATTCAATACTACATATATAAATATATAACCACATATATATCACATACACACCTAAACACAAATGCACAAATCTGTACATTTATCAGCTACACAACACAAGCACTGACCAATCAGGAGTACAGTCCTTATGGCCACTGCTGGCTTAGTTACCATATAGTGGAATTTCAGGGAAAGAATGAGAACTGGGGAGTGGTGGCACGGATTTGGGAGGGTTGAGACAGTAACAATGTACCAAACAACAAAGTATTTCAATATCCTAACAACTGGTCCAGCTGTGCTGGTATGAACCAGCTCATTATTAGCTACATGCATGTAAGCATGTGTGTACAAGTGCGTATACACACATGGAGGTTAGAGAGAGATTTAAGTCACTCATATTCTTTCTTCCTTTTTTCTTTGAGATGGAGTCTTGCTGTCACCCAGGCTGGAGTGCAGTGGTGTGATCTCAGTTCACTGCAACCCCCTACTCCCGGGTTCAAGCAATCCTCCTGCCTCAGCCTCCTGAATAGCTGGGATTACAGGCGCACACCACCACACCTAGCTCATTTTTGTATTTTCAGTAGAGACGGGGTTTTGCCATGTTGGCCAGGCTGGTCTCAAACTCCTGAACTCAAGTGATCTGTCTGCCTCTACCTCCCAAAGTTCTGGGATTATAGGTGTGAGCCACCACACATGGCCTAAGTCATTAATATTCTTAGTTTTAAAATGAGTTCTGGAGGATCCCTGATGTCCATGTCCTATATTCAGACTTTACTATTCATGACCAGTAATCTACTTTTATCAAGAGTTCCAAAGCACTAACTTTAAATGAAGAGAGAAATGACATCAATGAAAATGGTAAAGACCTCTGAAAATCCTCTCCACCATGAAACACACACACACACACACACACACACACACACACACAACCCACTGGCAAACAATCACCAGCATCAGTTTTTCTTTCTTTTTTTTTTTGACACGGAGTTTCACTCTTGTTGCCCAGGCTGGAATGCAGTGGCATGATCTCAGCTCACTGCAACCTCTGCCTCCCAGATTCAAGTGATTATTCTGCCTCAGCCTCCCAAGTAGCTGGGATTACAGGTGCCTGCCATCACACCTGGCTAATTTTTTGTATGGTTAGTAGAGATGGGGTTTCTCCATGTTGGGCAGGCTGTTCTTGAACTCCTGGCCTCAGGTGATCTGCCTGCCTTGGCCTCTCAAAGCGCTGGGATTACAGGCGTAAGACATTGTGCCCATTGTGCCCGGCTTTTTTTTTTTTTTTTAAAAAAAAAGACAGGATCTTGCTTTGTCACCCAGGCTGGAGTGCAGTGGCACAATGTTGGCTCACTGCAACCTTGGCCTCCCAGGCCCAAGTGATCCATCTCAGCCTCCCAAATGCCTGGCACCACAGGCCCACACCACCATGTCCAGCTAATATTTTTATTTTTTGTAAAGATGGGGTTTTACCATTTTGCTCAGGCTGGTCTCAAATTCTCAGACTCAAGATATCCACCCGCCTTGGCCTTCCAACGTGCTGGGATTACAAACATGAGCCACTGCACCTGGCCAGTTTTCTCAATAAGATAGAGATTTACCAAAGGCTTGCAGAAATTGGAGCGTGTATTCAAGAAAAACAGCTGAAACTCAGTAAGAACAATGAGTTCTGTGGTGCTTAAAACTGCCCTATTCCAATCTGCCCCTCCTACCACCCGTTCAAAGCCCCATTCCCAGAGAACTGTCATTAGCTGACCTCTTCAGAACTCACACTCGCAAGGCTGTCTTTATTTGACCTGACCAAGAGCTCATCCACTGCAAATAGCCTTTTTTCCAGAAGCATTTGTCAAAAACATTAAGGATAACAGTTTAGGCAAACAAAAGACTAACTAAAAACCTTATAAGGAAGAGCTGGAGAATGAGATGTTCATGGAGAGTTCTGACAACTTGACATATTCCTGGATGGGATCTACGGGGCAACAGTGCATGTGTGGGCTGTGCACATGCTCAGAAAAGATCTGATAAAGCTCCAGGCTCTCATCTCTGGCTGACTTTGAGGCTCTGGGCAAGTATGAAGTGGAGGTTAAAGCAGAACTGCCAACTGCCTGGCTGAGTGTTGAAGGTGTGCCCCAACATGCACACAGAGCCCCCCAGCAAACATCTGCCTTACTGGTTCTAGGCACTGAAGGAAACTCTTCTTAATCATCAGCTGACCACTAACTAACCAAGAAGAGACTTCAATGGATGGATATGACCAAGAATACAGACTTTACAGAAAAATCACTAAACCACAAACAGTGACAAGAACAAACCCTCAAGAGAGGGTGGAATCTGATTTCCAGGGCTGTCACACTTTATTATTAAAGTGTATAGTTTAAAAAAAAATTACAAGACATGCAATGAACCAAGAAAGCAGATCTACATATAGGGGGAAAAAGCAGACAACAGAAATTATCCCTAAGGAAGCCCCAAGTTGGGCTTCTAGACAAAGACTTAAATCAGCTATTTTCAATCTGTGCAAAGAACTAAAGGAAACCATGTCTACTGAACTTAAGTATGAGAATGTCTCACCAAATAAAGAATATCAATAAAGAGATATAAATTAATTTTTAAATAACATATCAAAAATAAAATTCTGGAGTTGAAATGTAGAATAACAAATGAAAAATTCACTAGAGGGACTCAACAGCAAATCTGAGCAAGCAGAAAAAAGAATAAGCAAACTTGAAGATATTTTATTTTTAACGTCAATTGCCATTATCCAGTCTGAGGATCAGTAAGAAAAAAGAATGAAGGAAAATAGACAAAGCCTCAAATCATAACCAATATATGCCTAGAAGGCAAAGAGAGAGAAACGGGCAGAAATAATACTCAAAGAAAATCTGTAATAGATCTATAAGTATAGAGAGGGGACTTGGGAATCAAAAACTATGCCACGGGCAGTCAGATATTTTCAGAAAGCCAGATTCACCCAGAGTTGGAAGGAGTCAAGACTGTCAGTGAAAAGGGGATGAGTTCAAGCCGATCACGGTCTTTACTGATGACAATGGTGTCAGCAGTGTCGGCCTCCTGCACAGTGACCTCACAGAGGGACAGCTATGTTCTGACTATGGTGGAAGGAATCATATGCAGCAAGCATAAGCTCTGACACAGAAGCTAAAGATGACCAGCCTTTTCCTAGGCTCCTCTTATCCCTTAGCAGTGCTGTGCTATCTTTCCAACCTCTTGACTCAAGACAGTGGCATTCTGACAGTCTCAAACCTGAGCCCTGGCCAGTATTACTTCAAACCCATGATGAAAGAATTTCAGTTTGAGCCATTCTCACAAATTATCGAGGTGCAGGAAGGCCAGAGGCTGAAGATCACCATCATGGGGTATGGAACCACCTACAGGTGCTATGGCATGGAGTCTTCTTTAAATGGAGAACCCGAACAGGGTATTGCAGTGGAAGTGGTGGGCCACAATGACTGCAGCATTCACAGAGAAGACACCACGACAGATGAAGAGGGCAAGTTCAAATTACAGAGATTGCTGCTGGGATGTGCGCACCAATTTCCATCAGGTGGTTGAGGCTGAGAATAATGACAATGATGATGTAAACATTACAGTTTTCTGGTAGATTAATCAACTTGACTTAAGTAGAAATGTGATCACTTCCTCTGGGTACCTTCCTACATTATGTGTAAAACTTTACAGAAGCAAAAATTTCACTCGACAATCCAATTCAGATGGTCTCCCTTGGTCAGTCCTCTCCTTCCACTTCCCCCAAATGCACAGAGACAGTGAGAATCATGTTGTTTACAGACTCCACACTCCCCAGATCCTAGTATGACCATGGCTTGCCTCAAGTTTCTTTAATTGCGGTGGACTACCATAAACATAACACCTTGATTTTTCCCCCTATGAAAAAGCTACCTGAGCAAGACATTACACAAGAATCCCACATTGCCCTGTCACTAACACTGCTTGTTCTGTTGGCCAATTACAAGCACGACAAGCTCATTCCCTTGCTGTGGCAGCTGACAAGTCAAGCACAGGGAGAAAGTCCATGCACTTGGCCAGGCAGCCTCTCACAATAATGGCCCAGAAGATGCAAACAGACAAGACAGGAACAGAAGATTAGGCAGGCAGGAGGAGGAAGAGGGGGCAGCCGCAGTCTCACTTGGGACAGGCCAGGAGGCCACCACCTGTCCCTAGGATTCAAATAGAAAGCATGCATCAGCTCCCTTCAGCCAGTGCTGTTAGCCCTGTGCCCCATGCCAGCATGAACTGCCTCCCTTTTCACAAGCCTCCCTGTGCAATGCAATGAATGGACCTGCCTGTCACCCTGCTGAACACAATTAATAATATAACTTATTATTTTTGTCGAAGGATTATTTGTGCTGTGCTGGTGGTGTGGAAATGTAATTCTACATCTTCAGCATTCATTTGCAAGGGTTTTAGTAAACATGGCATTCGGTTTCACTATGAAGTGCCTTTTAGATTTCACCATTTCCTTCACTTCCCTTTGCATTTGAGATCCCTGCTGGAAACCACAGCAACCTGTATCTTCTACTTGGAGGATATGTCAGGAGGTAACAATCAGTAAAATTGCCCATTTGTATGGTTAGAGGCATGTGAACCAGAGGAACTACATCTTGAATAGGAGCTGGGTAAAATGAGGCTGAAACCCATTGGGCTGCATTCCCAGACAGTTAGGCATTCTAAGTCACAGAATGAGATAGGAGGTTGGCACACGATACAGGTCATAAAGACCGTGCTGATAAAACATTCTGCAGTAAGGAAACTGGCTAAAACTCACCAAAACCAGGATGATGACCTCTGGTCGTCCTCACTGCTACACTCCCGCCAGCGCCATGACAGTTTACAAATACCATGGTAACATTAGGAAGTTACCCTATATGGTCGAAAAAGGGGAGGCATGAACAATTCACCCCTGTTTAGCATATCATCAAGAAATAACCATAAAAATTGGCAAACAGCAGCCCTCAGGGCTGCTCTGTCTATGGAGTAGCCATTCTTTTCTTCCCTCACTTTCTTAATAAACTTGCTCCGACTTTATGGACTTACCCTGAATTCCTTCTTTTGTGAGATCCAAGAACCCTCTCTTGGGGTCTGGATCAGGACCCCTTTCCTGTAACAGTATTGCAGCTCAAAACAAAACAAAAAAATCCCACACACAAAAAACTCCAAACCATGTGGCTTCACTGGTGACTTGTACCAAATGTTTAAAGAACTAGCTGATCCTTTACAAACTCTTCCAAAATAAAAGGAATATTCCAGGTCATGAGGCTGGTATGACACTGATACCGAAACCAAACACAAAGGTATCAGAAGAAAATAAAACTACAGACCAAATTTAAATTAAGATCTTTTGATTGCTAAATTTGGAACTCAGTGGTAAGTATTTTTAAAGACACTCCCAAATGGCTATGGAGACTTAGATGCTCAGGTGATGCCTTAAAACAAAACCAAAAACAAAAACAAAACACCTAGTGTGTAGTTCACCCAGCTGGGCCTGGCAATGTTAATAAAGCAGCGTTTCCTTTAACTCCCCCCAACTTCCTCCGCCTTTGATGAAGTCTGAAAAGTTATTCCACAGCAAAAGGAAATGCTTCAAACTCTAGTCACATCCTTGAAAAGTTTAACTCTGATGACCCAAACAAAATGCGCACATAGCCTTTTAGCATGAGTGACAGCTATACAAGTTATATCCTCATTCTACTTCCCTTTTTAGATATGGAAGCCAACCTAGCTTATTCTCCCAAACCCCACTCCTCTGACAGTCTGATATAAGGCTCCTTTTGGACTTTCCTAGCAGCAAAAACAAACATTACTACCAGCAGCATACACAGAATCATAGTAACCTGACACCACATTAGAGATTCTGCATCAGTAGAATTAGACTGTAAGTTTAGGAATCTTGTATTTTCAAAATGACCTTTTGAACGTTCTGATGACCGGCCAAGTTTGGCAAACACCAATCCAATAAAATGAGTCAAAGACAGAGACTTCCATTTCTAGTTTCCCCAGAGCCAACTCTTCTTATCTGAGTAAGTAAAATCAGCTGATCTCAATTTCCTGGCTATGAAATAGCAGTTGTGATTCAACCCTCTCCATTGCATCAAGTGACATTCTGCATAATAATGTCTCTTAAATGACACTTGGTACTCTCTATCAGATACTACATTTGCAGGATTAGGACAGGGTAGTGTCAACAAATGTCATGGCAATGTAATCAAAGATCTGTCAACATCGTAATATTATCAGCATATAAAATTACCCACTCCTGTACCCTCCACCCAAACTTACAGAGCCCACACGAGTGTCAGTGTGCAAAAAACTCCAATACACTAAACTCTTAGTCTGTTTTTATGCCTCTGGCTTCTCAGAATTGAAAATGTCTTTCAGCCCCTCCACTGGCTGCCTCACTTCAGGAATCTTCTGAAGGCTATGGTTCTATCCAGTTGTTGCTACTTAGTAAGCACTTAAAGGGAGATCATTCACAATTAGAAAAACAGATGTAATTATGCTTTAATCAACAAATAGTTGAGAGCCTACTATATACAAGGCAACTTCCTAGACAGCAACAGCATAAAAACAGGCAGAAACCTTGTCAATTTCCTCAGCAAACTAGGTGGCAGGTAAGACAAACATTTTAAACATGAGTTTCCGTTACAATTACTTTGAACAACTTTATCTTCCTAATCGCATTATTTCTAAGAGCCACAGTGGAAAAAAACAGTACGTCTATCAAGTCATGAATAGATAAAGTGTAAGTAATCCATATGTCATCAACTCATGAACGGATAAATAAAATGTGGTAAGGTGGAAATAATGCATGTGTCATCAGCTCATGAGTATAAAATGTGGTATAACCATACAACGGACTATTATTCAGCAATAAAAAGAAATGAAGTGCTGATGCTACAAATTGGACAAACTAAGCTAAAAGAAGCCAGTCACAAAGGACCATACATTGCATAATTCCATTTATATAAAATGTTCAGAATAGGCAAACCCATAGTCAAAGCAGGAGTCTGATGGTTGCCCAGGGCTGGGGGAGATCGAGGGAAATGAGCTCCTCTTGGGGTGATGAAAATGTTCAAACGTTGACTATGGTGATGACTGCACAATTCTACCAACATACTCAAGACCATTCATACTGAACTGTATGATATGAGAATTATGTGTCAATTAAGCTGTTATAAAAAAACCTCATGACATTATCCATTAAAGCTTCACATATGGCCAGGCGTGGTGGCTCATGCCTGTAATCCCAGCACTTTGGGATGCCGAGGTGAGCGGATCACGAGATCAAGAGATCAAGAGCATCCTGGTCAACATGATGAAACCCCATCTCTACTAAAAAAAAAATACAAAAATTAGCTGGGCATGGTGGCGTGCACCTGTAGCCCTAGCTACTCAGGAGACTGAGGCAGGAGAATTGCTTGAACCCAGGAAGCAGAGGTTGCGGTGAGCTGAGATCACGCCATTGCACTCTAGCCTGGGCAACAAGAGCGAAACTTTGTCTCAAAAAAAAAAAAAAAGCTTCACATACAGGTATTCTCTGTGGCCATAACGCCTCTCCAAAATGTATACCTAACAGAAATGTACATATATATATTTTCTTAACCAAAAGGCCATGTGTGGTGGCTCACACCTGTAATTCCCAAGACTTTGGGACACTGAGGCATGCAGATCATTTGAGGTCAGGAGTTTGAGACCAACCTGGCCAACATGATACCCCATCTCATCATCTCAAAATATTTACAAACCCCATTTGTAAATATTTTGTATATTTACAAAAAAATTTTGTATATTTTTTTGTAAATATTAAAAAAAAAAAAAAAATTAGGCAGGCATGGTGGCTCTCGCCTATAATCCTAGGTACTGAGGAGGTTGAGGCAGGAGAATCGCTTCAACCTGGGAGGTGGAGGTTGCAGTGAGCTGAGATCACGTCACTGCATTCCAGCCTGGGTGACAGAGCAAGACTCTGTCTCAGAAAAAAGAAGCACTATTTACAACAGTCTGAAGGAAAAAAAAAACTTCACCAATAACATATGACCCCACAATGAAGTAGTACACAACAATGAGAATGAACAAAGGATGGCTCCATGAAACCACATGGATGCGTACCACTAACATTATTTAGGGCAACAGAAGTCGGACACAAAGGAGCACATAAGGTATGATCCCACTTAAATACAGCTCGAAAGGGAACAGAAATCAACTATTTTTTTTTCTTTTTTGTGAGACAGAGTCTCACTCTGTAGCTCAAGCTGGAGTGCAGTGGCGCGATCTTGGCTCACTGTAACCTCCACCTCTGGGGCTCAAGTGATTCTCCTGCCTCAGCCTCCAAGTAGCTGGGACTACAGTCTCATGTCACCACACTCAGCTAATTTTTTGTATTTTAGTAGAGACAGGGTTTCACCATGTTACCCAGGGTGGTCTCAAACACCTGAGCTTAGGCAATCCACCTGCCTCAGCCTCCCAAAGTGCTGGAATTACAGTGCGAACCACCACATCCACCCCTGTGGTGTTATTAATAGAAATCAGGATATGGTTACCACCAAATGGAGGGTGGCTAAGGTTGAAAGGGGATATGAGGAAGGTCTCTGTGGTTATGGTAATGGGTTCTACAATCTGAATGCCAAATACACAGGTGTGCCTCCTTCTGAAAATTTGTGCAACTGCATACCCATATTTTTTTTTTTTGAGACAGAGTCTTGCTCTGTCCCCCAGGCTGGAATGCCGTGGTGCGATCTCAGCTCGCTGTAACCTCCACCTCTCAGGCCCAAGTAATTCCTGTGCCTCAGTCTACCAAGTAGCTGGGATTAGAGGCATGCACCACCACACCCAGCTAATTTTTGCATTTTTCTTTTTTTAAAGTAGAGATGGGGTTTCACCATGTTGGCCAGGCTGGTCTTGAACTCTTGGCCTCAAGTGATCTGCCTGCCTTGGGCTCTCAAAGTGCTAGAAATACAGGCGTGAGCCACTGCGCCGAGCCCTGGCTCTTATATTTCAATAAACAATTTACTGAAAGAGACACAAGAGACTTGTCAACAACAAATAAAGAACAAAAATCTAAATGTCTAAAATCTAAACAGCATGAGCTCCTAGAAGGTGGAGTCTATGTCTCTCACATTTTTGTGTCCCTCCAGTGCTGTGAATCTAAGGGTGCCCAGAAAGCATTCACTGAATGAATCGAGAAAGATATTCCTACCTCTATCTTTGTTCTAGGAGGGCTGAGGAAAGAACAATTCCAATGCCACTCACCTGGGCTTTCTCTCTCTTTGCTCTAATCAGTGTGTCTTGGTAATGCTGGGCCACTTCTGCAAGGACTCCCTCAAGTTTAGCTGCAGGAATCTGCAGGGCTTGCAGAGTCTTTTGGGCATCACCTTCATCCAGGGCTTCATTAATTAAACCAATGGCTAAAATCCCTAAATATAAAGAGATAGAAAGGTTTTTTTTTTTAATTAAGGAAGTATATAAACAATCATGAAACATACTAACTAATCATAACTAATCATAAATCTACCTAAGAGTAACCACGATTGCAACTTACCATTAAGTAGCACTGTTTTGTTTTGTTTTTTAAATATTAGTTTGTTTCATCTGAACTCGTTTGTATTCATATTCCTATTGAATGCTCAAGTCCTTTTGTTTCATTTTTAATTTCTCTAACTTAAAAGTGATTAGGATTTTGATGAAACTGGCCTTATGGTATAGCTTTCAGGTGCATTGGAATGTATCATCAAAACCATTCTTGAGTTACAAAGTCTTAAAAAGGTTCAAGAGTTCTTAAAAAGCCAACTAATTCAACACTTTTATAGAAGAAATATCAAGGCTTAGCAATCTCTTCTCCAAGATTATACAGCAAACAAATAGCAGAAGAAAGATCCAAGCCCAGGGCTCCCTAACACAAGGCCAGGCTCTTCCCACTAAGTCAGTTGAATATTTTTCACAGGAAACATAAATTAAAATGAGAAACGTTTACTCCCCAGTTATCTTAGGCAGCCATGCTGCTTTTGTAAGGACTCTGCTATACAATAAAAAGTCTGGCTGGTCTCTGTCTTTGGGGAAGCCTCTAAGACCCTTGGAATATCCTGAGTGATAGGTATGTCTCTGTTATTCATGGTGGGCCCCTTTGCCCACACCTGAATTTATGCCAACCAATGACTCCTGGTTGGCCTCTTTTTTTCTGTTGTTTTTCTGAGTTGGAGTTTTGCTCTTTATTGCCCAGGATGGAGTGCAGTGGCATGATCTTGGCTCACTGCAACCTCTGCCTCCTGGGTTCAAGCAATTCTCCCGTCTCAGCTTCTCAAGGAGCTGGGATTAAAGGCGCCCACCAAGATGCCCAGCTAATTTTTGTATTTTTAATAGAAACAGAGTTTCATCATGTTGGCCAGGCTGGTCAACCTGACATAATGGTGACATTATTGGGTGAGGACAGGAAGATAACTCACTCTCATGTTCCTCTTGCACCACCAGGTTCACATGGTCCACACAAGCTTGGATGTCATTCCATGTAATGAATTCATTATTCTCTGCATGTGCCTGAGCTTTCAGTTTCATCAACTCATCAAGATACCTGCCCCAGACCCCCAAGTAAAAAGACAATTAAGCACAGCATTTTTAAATATTCAAGAAACAAAGATTGCTAGGGTACCATTTGATATATTCTCATGGCCAGTTTTGGAACGGTGTAGTTACTTTAAACGAAGTGCAAAAATGCAACAGAAATCACTTATGCTCAATATCCTGTTACATGTATTAAATTCCACGTGAAGACTAACTCTAGAATCAAAGGCGGCAGTTCAAACAGTTCCTCTATAGACAAGAAAAAAAGGCTACACATGAGCTAACAAATGCAGAAGGAATGACAGAGGAACAAATCCTCATTCAGCAACTTTTACTGAAGGTATTGATTTAGGAAAGATTATCAATTGGGTTAAAAATATTAGGTGAATGCTTAATGGAGAACTGGATATTCTGATGGTGCAAAAGAGATGATGTGCTAGTGATGAAGAAAAAAATGTAAAAAACGCAATGGAAGTATAAGTGGTCTCCCTAATCCAGGGATCAATCTTAGTATCTCTAATGGTGGGAAAAGTGGGTTTTAGATGCTTATTGATAAGAGGCAATATGAAATACATATCACCAAAAATGTTGAACTGAATTGTGACAAGCCTGTAGATCTAATTTCCAATTTACAGGAATAAGATGAACATGAGAAAACAACTAGAACTATCCATAAAACAGGATGTCTTATATGGTAATTGGTCCCATCCCTTTAATGAGTCAGTGTCATGAAGACAGGGACAATTCTAGATTAAAAGATACCCAAGGGATACAACAGCCAGATATAATACATGTTCCTAGGCTAGATCCTGTTTTCAACAGAACAGCTATAAAGGACAGTTTGGGAACAACTGGAGAATGAAAATGAACTAGGTAGGGTTAGGTGACATTTAAAAAGTATTAGTAACTTTGTCAAAGATAGTGTTATTTTGGCTATGTAACATTTCAGTAAATCTACTTATATATGTAGGAATGGAATGTCATATTTTTCAGCATAACAAAGAAATAAATGAATCAAAGTAGAATCAAACAAAAGTATGACCATAATAAAGTCATAATGTCTGGAAAGAAAATAGGAGCACTGACATGCAAAAGACAGGTAACAGCTCTGTACTAGATTCATTCCCTTCACTCTGGGCACCCACCTCTGACAGTTTTCTCCCTCAATATTGGTAAGGCCAGTAACTGAACTGCTCAACTGCTTCCACACTGTGTTCATGTCTCCTGATTCCAATGCCCTGTTGATTAGGGCCACTGATGACAACATCTCTACTGCGACAGAGAGCTCTGGGTGGGTGAGATTATGCTGTACAGAAAAGAACAGAAAGGAAAACAGTGAGGAAAGACATTCTCCAATACCAAAGGGGTTATAAGTTTAATAAAACCATAAGGAAACCAAGTTTCTGCAAAAAAGTTCTACCTAACCACACGAAGAAGTAGGTATTACACGCACTTCCACCCAATTTTGCTCACAAACAGGACAGGTTCAGTGAACTCACTTCAGGACTCTGTTGCTGCAGAGTAGCCAGCTCCTTCTGATAGAGATCAGCAGCAAATGGATACACCTGGGGCAGCTGGGCTTCAGGATTCATCAGTTCCAAAACAGTCTTCTCAGCAACACCCTTCTGGATGGCAGCATTAATCGCTGCTACCGCTGCCAATCCTGTGTAGAAAACAGGAGTCAGAAACGCAGTGGGCTTACAGAGCCCTCAGGGGAGGAAGGTGCCAATGTTCATGGGAAAAAAATTACATCCTGTGGCTATCAGCCATGAAGTTTGAAGTGAAACTTTCACCTTTAAAAAAGCAGCCTCCTTTGTATGAAGAAGGGTGAACTGTATAGTACGTGGACCATAACGCAATAAAGATGTTTTTTTTCAAAAAGCAGCCTCCTAACTGTTCTCATCCCTATTTTCTTCCCATTCAATTTATCCTATATGCTACCACTACTTCCCACATAAACCATCTTTTCCTTCTACTGCCTGGCTTCTTAAACTACCAAGCTTTCTACAATCTTTCCACCCCTTGATCTTACACAACTCAACCCAAAACATTTACAAAATCTGTATTTTAACCACCTTTCCTTAAAGATGTTTTTCACCACCTGTACCCCTGCTCCCACCTCCTTTTTCCCCCCCTTGTCCTGCACTAGAAATGTTCTTCTCTTTCATCTTTCACCATCCAAATCTTAGCAATCTCTTAAGTCTCACCTCCTCTAGATAGTTCCCTAACCAACCATCAATAAAGTGAGCCTATAGTGACTCCAGTTCTACTTTTAAAACTGGAGTAACTCTGGCAAAACAACAACAACAACAACAAAAAAGCCACATAGACCAATGGAACAGAATAGAGAACTCAGAAATAAAGCCACACATTTACAGTCAACTAATTTTTCAACAAAGGGACCAAGAACACATATTAGGGAAAAGATAGTGCTATGGTTTGGATTCGGTTTGTTTGTCCCCACCAAATCTCATGTTGAAATTTGATCCCTGACATCACCCTTAGGGTATGAAAAAAAAATGTAGAAACTTGATCCCCAGTGTGGTGGTGTTGGGAGGCAGGGCCTAGTGGGAGCTATTTGGGTCACAGGAACAAATGTCTCATCAATGGCTTCATGCCATTCTCATGATACTGAGCTCTTGCAAGATTGGATTGGTTCTTGGGGAGAATGGATTAGTTCTCAGGAGAAGGGGCTGTTATAAAGCCAGGACCCCCACTGACTACACCACCCCCGCATCAGTCCCTCTTCACATGAGTCCACCTTCCCTTTGATCTTCTCCACCATGTTCTGATGCAGCACAAAAGCCCTCATCAGAAGCAGATGCTGGTGCCTTGCTTCTTGTACAGCCTGCAGAACTTAAGCTAATAAATTACCCCGCCTCAAGTATTCCTTTAGAGCAACATAAACTGGGTTGAGACAGACAGTCTCTTCAATAAATGGTGTTGAGAAAACTGGATAACCATACGCAGAAGAATAAAGCTAGATCCCTATCTCTCATCATATACAAAAATAAATCAAAATAAATTGAAGACTTAAATCTAAGATCTGCACTCTGAAACACTGGAAGAAAACGTTGGGGCAATGCTTCAGGACACCGGTCTGAGCAAAGCCTTTTATCTAATACCCTGAAAGCACAAACAATGAAAGCAAAAATAGACAAACAGGACAAAAACAGACAAGCTAAAAAGCTTCTTCACAGCAAAGGAAACAACTAAGTGAAGAGACAACATACAAAATGGAAGAAAATATTTGCAAACAATCCATCTAAAAAGAGAATAATAACCAGAATATATAAGAAATTCAAACAGTAGCAAAAAAAAAAAAAAACCCCATAACTAATCCAACTTTAAAATGGGCAAATAAGGTAAATAGATTTATCAAAACAAGACATACAAATGGACAACAGGTATACGAAAAAATGCTTGACATCATTAATCATCAGGGAAATACACATCAAAACCACAGTGAGATATCTTCTCAATCCAATTAAAATAGCTTTTATCAAAGACAAACAATAACAAATGCTGGCAAGGCTGCAGAGAAAGGGGAATGCTCATACACTGTTGATGGGAATGTAAATTACTGTAGCCACTATGGGAAACAGTATGGAGAGTCCTCAAAAAAGTAAAATAAAACTACATATGATCCAGCAATCCCATTGCTAAGTATATGTCCAAAAGAAAGGAAATAAACACTCCCATATTGATTGCAGCTGTATTCACAATAGCCAAGATATGAAATCAACCTAAGCGTCCATCAATGAATAAATGGTAAAGAAAATGTAGTGTATACACATGATGGAATTTATTCAGCCATAATAAAAGAATAAAATCCTGTCACCTGCAGCAATGTGGATGAAACTGGAGGTCATGATGTTATGTGAAATAAGTCAGAGACAGAAAGGCAAATACCTCCTGATCTCACTCATATATGGAAGCTAAAAAAGTGGATCTCATAGAGGTAGAGTTGACTGGTGGTTCCCAGAAGCTGGGAAGGGTAGTGGGGAGGAGATAGAGAGGTTTGTTAAAGGGTACCAAATTACTATTAGATACAAGGAAAAGGTCTAGTGTTTGACAGTACAGTAGGATGACAATAGTTAACAATAATGTATAGTTCAAAATAGAAGAATTGGAATGTTCCCAACATCAACAAAAGACAAATGTGTTAGGTGA
>PVKP010001877.1:48614-134606 GCA_004027715.1 Plecturocebus donacophilus
AAAACCACACACATGTACCCTGAAAATATGTACAACTATTATATATCAAGTAAAATCACAACAACAACTAACTGGAGGAACCCTCTTGCCCCCAAAAGTACCTGGCAGTTGGTTATGGCTAGTTGGCTCAGGGTGGGGGATAAGGGTGACAGAAGCTAACCTCAGACCTTTCCATAACACAAAGCCACAACTTTCCTCCCATACTAAGTCAATGAACTCGTACTTCTCTGATACTCCTGGGCAGCACTGTTTGCAGCATCCACTCCAGACTGCAGCTCCTCCTTCTGCAAGGGGTCAGCCTGACCACTCTGAGAAAAGCAAAGAAAATTATGTAAAGATTACTCATGCCTATGACTCCAGGCCTTAAGGTTCTCATCTCTCAACAGCAGTCACTAGGGACAGAGAACCACAGACATAAGTGACAGCTTGGTGGCAGCCCCAGCTAGAGCCAAAACCCTCTGCCAAAGCTAGGGTGAGTGACTTTACAGATACGAGTACATTCTTACACATATTACATCAAAAGCCTCAAAGCGTTCTGAGGGAAAAACGTAGAATCTTAGGCACATTAATGCTACTTACTTTGACCAACATACACTGGGTATTTGTGAAATGTATACTTGCCCTTATTTAGACAAAAAAGAAATCCCCTCATGTTTGTTCTAAAAAAAACCCCACAAAATCCCACACAGTCTATCTACCCTCTGCGCCATAAGTACTTTTCCAGTGCTGGCCAGAGCAAACTAACAAGGTACAGTTTTTTTTAAGTGGAAATTCCTGACATAAGAATGTAAAAAACCTCAGGTTTTCCCCAAGGTCTTTTAGTTGGAGAGAGAGAGAGACAGTTGAAGTTAAGGAGTGGTTAGACTGGGGATGGGAAGGTATTGTTAGGAGGATTCACAGCTCTAAAAGCAAAAAGGAGCAGAAGACAATGTGTATTTTACCTGAGGAACTTTTAAAAACTAATTTATATGCAGAGAAAAACTGTATTAGGGAAAACAAAAAGGCAGCATCTATGTCTTTAAATGATAGCATGGGATTCGAATGGATATATACAAACTCTTGCAGCTGCAACCCAGACTATGTTTACCTGTCTCTTCTGCTGTTTATCACTCAGAAGCTGCTTCAAGTACCAGTCACTATTCTGTTGCTGCAGTCCTCGAAGACCCAGGGCTGGTGACTGCAGAGCCTTGAACAAGGCCAGTGCAACTCCTTGCTCTAAAGCCAGGTCAATATTTGCTAACGCAGAAAATGCTGAGGAAAAAAAAGGCAAAAGATTATGAAAGGACTATGTTAACCTAACAGCCTAAAATAGTTTTCCTTCCCCAAAACCCATCTCAGTTCCAGATAAGGAAATGTAAATGTAACTCAGAGAGCCTTTACTCTGTGGTTCTGAGGGTAAGATCTTGGGATTGGAAAAGAACCTTAGAGTCATCAAGTCCAGGGGTTCCCAATAAGCTGTTAATTGGATTTCACACAGATTCCTGGGCCACACTGCCAGTATACTTAAAAACTTCCAGGTGTAGGCAGCTCAACACCAATATGGGTAGCAATATAGGAGCCACCAATCCAGACCAATATGATGCTTAAATTCCCTCTAACATGCCACATAGTTGTCCAGATTATGCTTACAGACTATCAAAGAGGAGAAAGTATGTCCCATGGTCATTTACTACATCTTTGGACAATTTTGTTGCAAAATATACATATATAATATACATATATATTTTGTATATATGCATATTTATTATATATACATTTTTACATATTTAATATTAAATGTATAAAAAAATCTATGTATGTATGTGTGTATATATACATATATTAAATATATGTATTTTGAGATGGGAGTCTCACTCTGTGGCCCAGGCTGAAATACACTGGTGTGATATTGGCTGACTGCAACCTCCGCATCCGGGGTCCTGTCTCAGCCTCCTGAGTAGCTGGAACTACAGGTGCGTGCCACCACGTCTAGCTAATTTTTGTTTTTTGTTTTTTTTTTGAGATGAGTCTCACTCTCTCCCAGTCTGAAGTTCAGTGGCATGATCTCAGCTCACTGCAACCTCCACCTCCCAGGTTCAAGCAATTCTCCTGCCTCAGCCTCCTGAGTAGCTGGGATTATAGGCACCTGCCACCACATCTGGCTAATTTTTGTACTTCTAGTAGAGAAGGGGGATTCACCATGTTGGTCAGGCTGGTCTGAAACTCCTGACCTCGTGATCTGCCTGCCTCTGCCTCCCAAAGTGCTGAGATTACAGGCATGAGCTACCACGCCCAGTCTGTTTCAAAAATATTTTTAAAGCTCCAACCCTAAAGTTCACACTGAATACATTCAACTGCCCCTCCCTATGAGAGCAAATCCTTACTAACAGCCTTCTTTCCTTTAACCACTTCTCATATAGCATCATTTTAAATCCTCTCATCACCCTGATATTTCCTGTACACACTCCACCCGCAACAGTCAGTGCCCAGATATCAAAGGTGGTCCAACCTGTGCAGAGTGGAAGGGGCCATCTTCCCCCTCTCCACATTCTCTCTTCTAATCATAGAACCTGAGGTCACACAAGCTCTATAATACAATACATGACAATGAAAACCCAGATGTTCCTTCACCTGAAAATGATAATGAAGATGTCTTCCCTCACAGGAATATTTTTTCAGATTAAATAAAATCGTATACATAAAAGCATTTTATATATTTTTTTTTTAAAAAAGGTATTATTAGCCTGAAAGAATAAAATAATTTCTGATTTTAGAAATAATAGCCACTAGGGAATCATAATTACTTTATTAATTTCAGTTTCCTTATTTTTCGAAGAGAACATGCCTGTCCCCACCACCACTCACAGATAAACATCTAATTTTATCAAAGTAGCAAAAAGAAATCAAGAAAATACTAAAAATCGAAGTATCTGGGGAATGGAACTCATCAATTGCAAATATTTTCATTAGTTAAAAAAAAAAAAAAAATTAATAAGCTATTAGAAAGTCAAAACAGCCCAGAGGAAAATAAAGTCTCAAACTAGAAAATGGGAAGTAGGGGCAATGAGAAGACTAGAACTATTTAAAAAAAAAAAAAAAAAGAAAGAAAAGGTTAAAACATTGATAAGGATGTGAGGTCTCACTGAAGGCTCCGAAGACACTGTTTATTTCTTCCTACTATTTATACCTGCCATTCAGTTAACTGAGCACCATACCAAGGTGATGGCTTCTCAACCCATGTCTGCAGGTCTATGTGGCTGTTAGTCAACAAATCATCCATTTCTTCAATTGATATTTACTAAGGATCTGCTATAATGCTGCAAATAAAATAGTGAAAAACCAAATAACCCTGTCCTCACGGAGCTTTCATAGTAGATAGGGACAGAAAATAAAATCAATATAGATAACAAACTAGACTTTTTCTAAATATATAGCATAGAATCTTACAGTATCTATCTACAAAAGCATCCAGTAATTTTGCTTTTTCTAGAAGTGTACATGTACTACTTAAATATGTAACTATTAAATGAGTATCTATTAACATTTATATTGCAAAGATGAAAAAGTGTGGAACATAACTCTTCCTCTCACTGCTTTAGTTATGTAACTCTAATTTTCCTTATTCTACTTAACAAAAAATAAAAACTGTTTTCATTTTTAACTGTTTGGCCTGCAGCTTTCTCCCAGGGCAGCGGCAGTGGCCTCACTGCTGTTTTGAATGCCCTAGGCAAAAAATCTTACCTACAGTTACATTAATTCCTGAAACCGAAAGTTCCTATATCCTCCTAGCATCTAACTTTCCTTTGTCTCAGACTTTCTCTACAATTAGGAAGAGACTGCCACTTTATAGGGAATTCTGCCTTATCTTCACTCTCTTATCTATTCTAAGGATCCCTGTGAAAATCCATGTACACTGAAAACCTACTCAAACCTCGAAGCAGAAGTCATCGTCCCCTGCTTTATTCTGTGACTGCACTCTTGGCACCTTGCTCTACTCAAGCTGCCTTAAAAGTACTCATGTGCATGTAAGTCCTCCCCACTATACTGAAAGGTATTTGAGGGAATTTTTATTATTTTGCTTCTCTGACTACATAAGAATAATACGAATAGAACATTTTAAGAACATATACATATTATTATTTTCTTACATGTGCTCATAACTGACTCTTATATAATTAGCAAGGAAAAACTATAAAGGCTATAAAACACCAAACAATAAAGTAGAGAAAAATCCCTTAGTAAAACAAAAAATATTTTATGTACTCTGTGCAACAGGAAACAAGCTGGACTTTCTTCTCACAGAGAACCAATCATAAGGACACTCCAGTTTACATTTGCTGACTTAAGGAGTCATACAGATTCAGCAAAAGATATCATCCACACTTGAACAGATTGTTCTGCTCAGAAGGTCATTATCCTAAATGAACTAGAAGGTAGCAGAATACAAAGAATGCTGGTCATGTACTTGGGAGACTCAGGCAGGAGAATCTCTTGAATCTCGGAGGTGGAGGTTGCAGTGAGCGGAGACTGTACCACTGCACTCCAGCGTGGGGGATAGCAAGACACTCTTGTCTCCAGAGGAAAAAAAAAACCCAAAAAACAAAAATGAGGTCATGGTCAGGACTCAGAACTCCAATCCTATGGAACAGGTAAAAATCTTCTAAGTCTTCTCTAGTTATTAGTATTAGTTTAAATGAGAAATTTGGGCCTCCAAATGAATAATGAGAATAATTACCATTGTTACTGTTATGAGTATCTTGAGCAAAACAAGAGTAAGCCTGGCCTAGTTGGTTGAAATCAAATCTGGGTGAATCTAAACCTATGCTAGCAATTAGAAGGACTTCAAAAGAAGTAGAATATGTAATCTCTACTTTAAGGAGCTTACAAAGATAACAGAAATAAAGAACAAGCCATACAAGACAATACATAATTAAGTGCAAAATTATAGAGATGAGCCTGTGTGTGACACAGGAGATTTGAAAGTCAAGCATACTGTAAACTGGGATAGTCAGTGAAGTGAAAATTGAACTGGATCTTGAATGATTGGTACAATCTGGATTAGGAAGAGATGAGGCATGAGGGCACTGCAGCAGGGAGATTACATGACTAACAAAGTGATAACACTACTGATGTTCATTGAGTACTTACTAAATAGCAGGCAATTTACATACACTATCTCATACTATCTGCATAACAAATCTGCTGGTGCCCAAAGGTTACACAGCTATTTTTTTCTTTTTGAGATGGAGTCTTGCTCTGTTGCCAGGCTGGAGTGCAGTGGCACAATCTCAGCTCACTGCAACCTCTGCCTCCCGGGTTCAAGTGATTCTCCTGCCTTAGCCTCCCGAGTAGCTGGGACTACAGGCGTCCGCCAACACGCTCAGCTAATTTTTGTATTTTAATAGAGACAGGGATTCACCATGTTGGCCAGGATGGTCTCAATCTCTTGATCTCGTGATCCACCCACCTCGGCCTCCCAAAGTGCTGGGATTACAGACGTGAGCCACCTCGCCCGGCCGGTCACACAGCTATTAATAGAAGAACAACAGATCAAATACCAGGTGGGTACCACTTTACGGCCAGATTCTTTTTTAAAAAACAATTTATTTAATTAATTTTTTTGAGGCAGGGTCTCACTCTGTCACCCAGGCTAGAGTGCAGGGGTGGGAACATAGTTCACTGCAGCCTCAACCTCCTGGGCTTAAGCAATTCTCCTGCTTCAAGCTCCCAAGTAGCTGGGATGACAGGTGTGTGCCACCATGCCTGGCTAGTTTTTGTATTTTTTGTAGAGACTGGGTTTTGCCACATTGCCTAGGCTCATCTCAAACTCCTGAGCTCAGGCAATCCGCCTGCTTCACTAGGCCTTCCAAAATGCTGGGATTACAGGCATGAGCCACTGCACTTGTCCCAGGTTCTTTATCAGTCATAAAATGCACAGAATGAGCATGGGAGATGACCAGGCAAATGAGCTTCTACAGAGAGTTGTATGTATGAAATACTGCATAAAGAACTTCGCTAGGCTAGGAATCTGCATTCTGTCGGACAAATATTAAGAAGTCATGGTGAGTTCTTTAGCAGAGTAGCGACAAAATGATACTTTCAATAAATTAATTTCCCAGAAGTAACACATATATAAAAGTCATTATTAAAAGTATAATCTCATTTTTGTTTAAATGTATGTTTTGGAGGCTGAGCAAGGTGGCTCATGCCTTTAGTAATGCCAGCACTTTGGGAGGCCAAGGTGGCAGATTACTTGAAGTCAGGAGTTTGAGACCAACCTGGGCAACAGAACAAGACACTGTCTCTTCAAAAAAGTTAAAAAAATGAGCTGGGTGTGGTGGCGCGTGACTGTAGTCCTAGCTACTAGGGAATCTGAGGCAGAAGGATGGCTTGAGCCCAGGAGTTTGAGGCAGCAATGAACCATAATCGCAACTGCAGCCTATGCGACAGAGTGTAACTCTGTCTCTTAAAACACACACACACACACACACACACACACACACACACACACACACACACACACACATTTTGAAGAACATACAAAAAAATGCCAGTAATGATTATTTCAGTGATGATTATTTCTAAATGATGAAGTCTAATTTTTGTGATTTATTATTTCTAGACAGCTTGCATTAGTCATTAAAGAAAAAACAAAAATATAATATTACTTTCCAAAAATAGAAAAATAATTTGTTTTTTGACACAGAGTCTCACTGTTGCCCTGGCTGCAGTGCAATGGCACCATCTCAGCTAACTGCAACCTGCGCCTCCCAGGTTCAAGCGATTCTCCTGCCTCAGCCTCCCGAGTAGCTGGGACTACAGGCACGTGCCACCATGCCTGGGTAATTTTTGTATTTGTAGAGAGATGGGGTTTCACCATGTTGGCCAGGCTGGTCTTGAACTCCTGACCTCAGGTGATCTGCCTGCCTTGGCCTCCCAGAGTGCTGGAATTATAGATATGTAAGTGCTGGGATTACAGTCACTGTGCCTGGCCAGGAAAATAATTTTTAAAAGCATGCAATACGGTGAAAGAGTGAAACTGTAGCCAAAGAGACTACTATGATGCTACTGCCAGTGTAGGAACAAGGTGCTGACTGAAGACAAATGATAACTAAAATGGAGGCATAGAAACACAAAAGATAGTCAATAAGCAATTGTCATTAAATCCAGTAGTGTCTAAAATACATAAATTAAACCATACTGTAAGTCCCAGAATAGATCAACATTCACATTACATTATAACATCCCTTTAAATGCCTGGCTCAGGAACATACTTACTATTGACTTTGTTTACATTGCCTTGAATTTCAGCTTGCGTGAGCAGCTCCTCATAAACATCTCTTTCTCTCTCTGAGTTTTCTGTCTGAGGATGAGTAAAAAGTATAATTAAGTTAGTTTAAGGTGTCTAAGAAGACCACATAAACACATTTGTGCTCCTCCTGCTCCATAACACTACTAAGAATATGGTGTAGCTTAAGATCCTTTATAAAGAACAAAGCATGCACAGCAGCTCATGCCTATAATCTCAGTGCTTTGGAAGGCCAAGGCGGGAAGATGGCATAAGGTCAAGAGTTTTAGATCAGCCTGGGCAATATGGCGAGACCTCATCTCTAAAAAAAATTTTTTAAAAATTAGCCCAGTGTGGTGGCATATGCCTGTAGTGCCAGCTACCCAGGAGGCTGTGACAGGAAGATCGCTTTGCCCAGAGGTTCAAGGCTGCAGTGAGTTATGACTGTACCACTGCACTCCAGCCTGGGCGACAGAGCGAGACTCTGTCTCTTTTTTGAGACAGAGTCTCGCTCTGTCGCCCAGGCTGGAGTGCAATGGTGCAATTTTGGCTTACTACAACCTCCGTCTCCTGGGTTCATGCATTTCTCTTGCCTCAGTCTCTTTAGTACCTGGGACTATAGGCGTGCACCACCAGGCCCAGCTAATTTTTTTTGTATTTTTAGTAGAGACGAGGTTTTACCATATTGGCCAGGCTGGTCTCGAACTCCTAACCTCAAGCAATCTGCTCACCTTGGCCTCCCTAAGTGCTGGGATTAGAGGCAGCACATCCTTGCCTCAGAACTGAGCAAAATGGGCACATACAGATTCACAATCTTGGAGTCTCACTGGTGACGCAGGCAGGGCATGGCTGCAGGTACTTGCCTGCAGGCCAGTTTGGCACCTAACTGAGAAACTGAAATCCCTGCTCTATCATAGAGATACAAAAAATGTTCTGAGAGCAGGGTTGTCTTTGTTCTGTCATCAACCACTAATTTTAACAAGGGGTAAATAAATTTGTGTGAACTATTTATTTAATTATTCATGAGAGAGTCTTGCTCTATCGCCTGGCTGGTGCAATCTTGGCCCACTGTGACCTCTGCCTCCTGGGTTCAAACAATTCTCCTGCCTCAGCCTTCCCAGTAGCTGGGATTCCAGACACCCATCACAATGCCCGGCTTATTTTTGGACTTTTAGTACAGACAGGATTTCACCATGTTGGCCAGGCTGGTCTCAAACCCCTGACCTCAGGTGATCTGCCTGCCTCAGTATCCCAAAGTACTGGGATTATAGGCATGAGCCACCACATCCAGCCTGTGTAAAGTCTTAAATGAGATTCTTAGATTCAGTTTTTTCAAGTAAGAATCACTTAACTAACTTCCACATATCTATAACAATTGTATACAAACATTTAGCCCCAGAGAACCTGGGAAAGAGGAAAGACTATGTTAATATTTAGAAATAATCTTTCCAGAGGGCACTATTAATTTTAATGGCTATAGTCTAGAATTTGATTTACATAAAACTCAAGAAGTAGAAATCAAATAGAATCTCATACCAAAAGATTACATACTGCATCATTCCATTTGTATAAAATTCTCAAAAAGGTAAATGGAGCAATAGAAAACAGACTGGTAGTTGCCTGGGCTCAGGGGTGTGGGTGACTAATTGCAAAAGTGCACTAAGGAACTTTTTGGGGTGATGGTTAAATGATCACATATATTAGTCAAAACTTAAACTGTACACTTAAAATTCGATGAATTTTGTTGTATGTAAATCACGTCTCAACAAAATTGATGTTTACAATGGAGCCATATCAAATGATGGAATAATATACATTAATTAGAATAGATGTTACATTTTTACCCTGTTTTTAGCATTTGTCATTTTGTCCTGCTTAGCCTGGTAAAGTACATCTTGGTAGGTGGATGCCAAGGGCTCATCAAGATTTACAAGCATGGCATTGGGATTTTTCAAAGCTGCAAACGTGTCAGCTGGCATTCTACGGTCAATAGCTTCATTAATAGCAATAACTGCAGCATGTACTAAAAAAAAAACAAAAACAAACCAACAAAAACACTAAGATTATACAGAGTAAAGGATGTATATCACAATAGAAAGCAACATTGTACCCCTCTATTACAGAGGCTCCTTTTCACAGAGATATAATGACTTGGGTTCAAAGACTGGCTTCCTGGGTACTATGAACCTAGCCTTTTCCTTATGGTACGCAAAGCCACAGCTCCATCTGCGATCCATGTTTGAGATACTGAATTTGGAATTTCAAAGATAAATATTC
Source organism: Plecturocebus donacophilus (assembly GCA_004027715.1). Classification (NCBI taxonomy): domain Eukaryota; kingdom Metazoa; phylum Chordata; class Mammalia; order Primates; family Pitheciidae; genus Plecturocebus; species Plecturocebus donacophilus. Next base: position 58,159 of record PVKP010001877.1, read on the forward strand.
ATAAGAGAGTCTTGCAAGGAGCACTTGCTATAGAGTTATTTGCCTTAATTACCAAGTAAACACCATAAAACAGTAAGAAACTCAATGAGCCATGGAAATGTAGGATTTCCTTTTTAAATGCTTTCATTTTAATCAGAATTAATCATGTATTTCCAAATAACAATAGCATGGAAGACTCTGTGTTTAGAACTACATCTACAGACTTAAACTTGCTAGTAAGATTCATAATGTCCTAGATCATCACTATAGAATTAATTATTGGAAATGGTAGCAACAATCCCAGTTGAACCCATGAGATTTCTCTCTTCTCACATGCGGCTTCGTCCACTGAGAGTTCATTAGCCAGGATGCCCCCAATCTTGCTAAAGGCAGGCATCTGGATGCCATACTTCTCCAACTCAGTCTTCATGTTGTTGATTTCTTCTTCTACAGGAGGGAATTAATACCCAATCAATGAAGTTAAGCACCTTTCCAGAACCAAGAGAAGGAAACATATTCCTCAACTATGAATTGGGATCAAATGGCATTCATCTTTTAGAGTTTTATAAGGATATAAAGATATAATGTATGGAAAGCACTTGACACAGTAACTGGCATACAAAATTCAGTCTAACATTATTATTATTATTATCAAGGGTATCAAAAATAGCTAAAAAGCGAGAAGGCCCTACAGGAAATAGTCTTTCCAAATGGCTACTTATGGCATTTCCTACAATGAACTTATGAGTGGAACAGCTTTAATGTGAACTCAAAAATAAGTGAATCACAAACTAAGTTATCTCACTCTTTACAATCCAAATCATTAGCTGCTATTCAACAACTTCATTTCTAAGGCAGAAAGCCAAATGATAAAGTAAACATGTAAGGTTTGGTCTTTGCCCCAGGTCTAGTGAATAACTTCCCTGGAAAGAAAAATACCATGGACAAAAACTTTCTTACCAATTTTTAAACTTCCAGGCCTACAAAATTATCACCACTTTGAAAGACTTGAATCTAACTTATGCTTAAACAATATTACCACTGCCATTTTCTCCCCAACCCCTCATCTCTTCAAACATCTGGCTATAGCAAATACATATAGAAACATCCACCCAAATAAGCTTAAAATTTAAAATTACTAAATTGCCATCTTTGTGTCATCTCACTCCCCACTCTCCCTCTTGCTTTGCCCACAATAGATGCTTGCTGGAAGGGGAAGGGAAAGATAGTTACAAAGCTTTTTTCAATACACTTGAACTTTTAATGTTATGTGTTAATATTATATGTTTTACATATGTTAATGTTATCCCCAATTTACATATAAGAAAACTGAGACTCATTAATCATGTTCACACTGTAAGTGAGAGAACAGAGCTTGAAATTCCAAGTTTAGTCTTCTTTGCCCCACAGTAGAGAAGCAAGTTATTCATACTTCTTTCACCTCCATTGCTAGAGTATTTTTAAAGCCCTGGTCTTTAAAATTGGTACTGCTGGCTCCCAGGCTATTTCCACATAATTCAAGCATTTACGGCCAAGTCTGTAACTCCTTACCTGTGAAGTCAACTTTTCCATATAGATCTTGAATTTGAGGGGCCAGGCCTAGCTTGAACAGGTACAAACTAGAAGATACAATATGTAAAAGGTTAGGCCTCCCAGCTGTACCTAGCTGCCACCCTTAAAAGGGGAAAATCAGCAGGAAGCATAGAAGCGTTCTGAACACTGAGACTCCCAGTACCTACAATAGCCTCCTTTGTAGTTATAATACTCTATTTACCTCAGAGCCTTTTGTTTTTAGTTTTAGATGGCAACATTGTCCTAAAAAGTCACATAACACAATGCAAAGAACACTGGATTGGGAGAAATCAGCAGGCATAAATTCAAGTTCCAGTTCCGGCACAAATTCAATGTATAATTAGATGTTAACAGCTGGGCACGGTAGCTCACACCTGTAATCCCAGCACTTTGGGAGGCTGAGGTGGGCAGATCATCTGAGGTCAGGAGTTCGAGAACAGCCTGGCCAACAGGGCAAAACCGTCTCTACTGAAAATACAAAAATTAGCCAGGCATGGTGGCATGTGCCTATAATCCCAGCTACTCGGGAGGCTGAGGCAGAAGAATCACTTGAACCCAGGAGGCGGAGGTTGCAATTAGCCGAGACTGCACTACTGCACTCCAGCCTGGATTATACAGCAAGACTGCATCTCAAAAACTAACAAACAAACAAAAGATGTTAACATTAATGTTAATATAATAGTGAAGTCTCTTCATTTGTTTGCTTCAATAGGTTTTAAATAACAAGACATTTTAGAAAAGCTTCAAGAAAATGATGCAGATGGCAATCTTACTTAAACTGAATTCATATTACTGATGGAAAAGTTTAATCCAGGTAATCTGACAGTTTTTGATAAAGAATGTTTTATATATTTTTATTTTTTTAAGTATCAGGTTAGTAAAAAATATTTTTACTTTTTAAATTAAAAAAAAAAAAAACATCAAGTAGACTCTAAGCTCCATGAAAGCAGTCACAGTACAGGGCTCATTCACTAATGTCTACCCAGAGCCTAGCATATATTAACAAACATTAATCAATATTTCAAAGATGGATGGATGGACAAATTAATGTCCCTAAGCTTGTGTTAAGTGGATTCTAAAGCCCTAGCAGATCAGAACCAATAATCTAGAAAAGATCAGAAGGGCACTTTACAGATAGTGACACAAGCAAGACAATGACAGTTTTAAAGTAAACAGGGAAATAATGTGTAAAAAAAAAAAATCACAGAAACTTACAGTGGTATACCAATATTGTAAATAATCTATACACCTCAATATCATCTAAATACCAACATGCATCATGTACACTGCAATCACAGAACTGTTCAGAATTTAAATTGTACATAATAAACCCAAATGTAGAACAGAAAAACAAAAAAACACATAAAGTATTCTCAAAACAAATTAGCATTTATACATCCACAGCAGCTAATCATTTTCTCACAGAAGTGTAAGCATAAATCACATGTACATGATTAAATGCTTTTCTTTCAGGTAAAACATTCAAGATAGATATATAAAGCTTCTTTCTCAGAAGATTTTAAATGTATTCAAAAAATTTTCCAGACTGGGTATAGTGGCTCATGCCTGTAATTCCAGTACTTTGAGAAGGAGAGGCAGGAGGATCACTTGAGGTCAGGAATTCAAAACCAGCTTGAACAACATAGCAAGACCTTGTCTGTACAAAAAAAATTTTTTTTTAATTAGCCAGGTATGGTGGTACATGCCTGTAGTCCTAGCTATTTGGGAGGCTAAGGTAGGGGAACAGCTTGTGCCTGGGAGGTTGAGGTTGCAATGAGCCAAGATCACAGTTCTGTGCTCCAGCCTGGGCAAAAGAGAATCTGCCTCTTTAAAAAAAAAAATTCCAAAGCAAAATAACTAATAACTTTCTATACTTGCAATATGTTCTCTTATATGTTTTTCCCACTAATACACTACACCTGCACTTTTAATTGTGAGAATATTTTTCTCCAAGAATTTCCTTCTCATTTATTTCTACTTGGAAATAGGGAACAAGAAATTTTAAGAAAGTTCAAGAATGTTACTAATATGGTTTGGGTCTGTGTCCCTATCCCAATCTCATGTCAAACTATAATCCCCAGTGTGGGAAGTGAGGTATGGTAAGAGATGACTGGATCATGGGGGCGGATCTCCCCTTTAGTGCTGTTCTCATAACAGTGAGTTATCGCTAGATCTGCTTGTTTAGAAGTATGTAGATCCTCCCCACCTCTCTCTCCCTTTTGCTCCTGCCATGTGAGACGTGACTGCTTCTTCTTTGCCTTCTGCTGTGATTTTAAGTTTCCTGAGGTCTCCCCAGCCATGCTTCCTGTACAGGCTGTGGAACCTTGAGCCAATTAAACCTCTTTTCTTTATGAATTACCTAGTCTCAGCTATTTATAGCAGTACAAGAATGGACTGATACAGTTGCTTTCACAGTACCAAGAACACTGAATTAGCTTTTAATGTCTTTCAATGGTAAATTAAAAGTGCTGCAACCATATAACTGGCTGGTATAAAAAGTAGACATGAGCACCATCTTTAACTCTCTTTAACTATTACGAGTATTTTATGAAGATACTGGAGTTATGAATGGATTCAAAAATGGCCAGTTAAATCCTCTTATCCACAATCAAAAGTACTTAGCTTCACACTGAAACTGATAAACCCTAATGGTAATCAGCACTTTCCAATCTTTGCTCCTGCTCTCCCATGCCTACTTCTATGAATACACCGTTAGGTACCTATAACGAGTCAGCCTCTAAGTGAACTTAGATTTCTTTTTCTTATTTCCTACTTAAGGTGTACTTTGTAGCAATGGGTAGAAGGAAGCTGTGTAACCTACCTGGATTCTAATTATCTTTTCTGTGAATGGTAATCTAGAAGTCACTATGCCAATCTCAAAGATTATTAATAAAGACCCTGAAACACAGCAGGTGATTAGGAAACAGAATCTACTACCAGTCCATACTCCCTTATCCAAATTCTCAGGGCCAGATATGTTTGAATGTTGAATTTCTCAGATATTAGAAAGTGTATTTCTATTTACCGTGTACACGGTATTATAAAGTATCCCCAGCAAGCCCGAGGCAGCATCCTCAACCCAATACATTACTTTCTGCAGAAAAACACACAAACATATTCATCTAAGGAGACAAATGAGCCTACACCAAACTTAAAATCAATTTTCAGAGAGTTTAGGGTTTTAATTTAGGATAAAAGATTATGGACCTGTTTAACCTCAAAATCAGTTCTCAGAATAACAAAACAGGGGAAACAGAAAGAAAGTATACAAATATTTTGAGAATAATGGAAAACTGGGGTCTTATCTGAGTGGAATGTTATCTACAAAGGTAATTCAGTATGACTAAAGTACAGTGACTATCTCTGGAATAATGCCAATCAAGAATTGGGAGGAAAGAAAAAGGCAAGCAGGGAGGAGATAGGTAATGCTTTTCTGTCACTGTTGATCCAAAGGGAAATGGAACCTTATTCAATACAGTGAGGTGAGGAAACTACTTTGAATACAGTTGTGTTTTGGGGTAAAAGAAGAGACTCTCAGCAATTAAAAACACTTCCTACGTATTATCAAATGTTACCAATCCACCCTTCAGGAAAAAAAAAAAACATAAAAAAGAAACCATAAATCACGAAACACACACGGTGCTCTCTATATACGTTCTAGGCACAGGCTGCATATTCAAGAGAAATGGAAAACAATAGTGGACTTCCTCTCTTTCTCATTCTGACTCTACCACTAGGAAGGCATAGTTAATTCCTTAGCCTCTACTTCAGAGAATTTGAGGGCCTGGGACCCAAGTTACACTACAGAGAGTAATGGCTACACAACTAGCAGAGAGGAATTCTGCCTGCACATTCACATATCCATTGTAGGTCTGGCCTTCACAATATTATCAACATAGACAAATTCCCAAACACAATACTCAGAATTAATCTGATCTGGACTCAGACATAAATATTTTGTTTTTTAGACACAAGAGTCTTGCTCTGTTGCCCAGGCTGGAGTGCAGTGGCACAATCATAGCTCACTGCAGCCTCTAACTCCTGGGCTTAAGTAATCCTCCCACCTTAGCCTCCAGAGTAGCTAGGACTACAGGTGTGTGCCACCATGCCCAGCTAATTTTTTATTTCTTGTAGAAATGGGGTCTTGCTATGTTGCCCAGGATGGTCTCGAACTCCTGGCTTCAAGCAATCCTCCCGCCTTGGTCTCCCAAAAGCACTGGGATTACGGGTGTGAGCCACTGTACTCAGCCTCAGACACATATTTGAAATTGCTACATTCTCAACATGAGATCCACTAGTTCTTAGCTATATTCATTCTTTTGTATGTTTCACACTGATTCCAGTGATACCATGGATCTAGCACGTTTGATCAAGAAACTGGAGACAATAGTCTTCTCATAGATCAATATTATATGCCTACTCCAATGTAATTAACATTTAGTAAGCACACACACAGGATGCCATATAAGAAGTACAGCCCAAGCCTAAATCTCACTCATGTCCCACCTGCTTTGCCATCTTCTCCTTCAGTCCTATGGCCATCAAGTACATTTGCTAAAATACTACACTACTGTACCACAAGTTGAGTATACCAAATCTGAAAATCCAAAATCCAAAATCTAAAAATTTTTGAGCACCAATATGACCCTCAAAAGAAATGCTAATTGGAGCATTTTGCATTTCAGATTTGGCATGCTCAACTGGTAAGTATAACACAAATACTTCAAAATCTGAAACACTTCTGGTCCTGGGCAGTTCACATAAGGAATTCTCAACCTGTATAAGCATCTACTCCTATCCCATCCCACCTTCCTTCCAGACTTGGATCTTTTCCTTCCAATTTAATTTAGGATTCTGGGGACCTGAACTTAAGTCACATTCCAAATTTACCATGACACTGTGGGAAAAAAACATATTTTGTTTCATTTCCTACTATCATGTTTGTGTTGGTATAAAAATTATTGAACGAACAAATGGCTTAACAATGGCAAGGACCTAGATAACTAAATAAGAAACTGTACTCTAAGTGAATGCATAGTTCACAGAAACACTGGTATGGAAGATCATACCATGTTTTTAGAACAAAATTATCTGCTATTAAATAAATAAATCCCTTCTCCATACTCCCTAGAAAAACACAGCTGTTTCTCACCATTTTGTTAGGATAATAGTATTTTATCCTATTTGAAGCTTTTGAAGCTAAAGAAAAAACTTCTTCATTCTTACCTCAAGGATAAAAAGCTACACAGTCAATTCAGATGTTATTCATAATTTCCTGATTTTGTCAAGAAAATCTGATTACCTGAGTGCATGGATACAGTAGATACATCTTGGCATGTTCTTTCGATCATAGATATCTGTAGTTTCTGGGTAAAAAATCTAGGGATAAAAGAAATAGAGTAAGGTATCCATACACTTTGTTCATTTGACCTTCACTAATCATCAACAATACAAATCAAACTATGGACAGTTAGAAAACATCATTGGCATTCAGCAAATGACTTTATTAAGGTGAACAGACATTTCATCATAAGATTGCAAGGAATAAAATGCTATAACACAGAATAAAAAGTACTACTTAGAAAACCTCTATTTGGTCAACCCACTGAATTTCATTAGGTGTGAGACGGTGACTTACTTATTTCAAACCCAGATACAGGCATATAAAGACAAGTTCTAGTCCAGCTGAAATCACTGGACTGATGTGAGTATTAGGCTTTCAGAACCACAATGTTCCTAGTTACTATCTACCATGCCTAGATGGAGAAACAACTCAACAATGAACATTTACTAAGTGCTTTAGTTTGTGCAACCTACTGTGTTTTAGAGATTGAAAAAAACTATAAAATATTAAAATGTGTTATAATGCTTGGGAGAAATGGGAAGCTACCCAAATGGAGTAGCTAGAATACAGCATGTAAAAGGGAATTTGGAAGACAATTACTTTTCCATGGTAGCACTTACCAAAATCAATCATTTGTGTTTATCTGTTTGTCTTCTCCAAGACTATAAGCCACATGAAGGCAGGGCTAGATCTACGTTATTCACTGCCATATCTTCTATACCAAGCCCAGAGCCAGGGTCATGGAAGCTCTATATGTGATGAGTTAATGAATGAGGCAGGATAGGAACAGAGTAGATTTAGACTAGGAATAGTCCTGAATTTTAAGCCTTTTCTCACCGTCATATGTCACCATACAATTCTATCTATAATTTTGGGAAATAAGGGGAGGCAGTGGTTTGGAGAAGTAAAAAACTGAATAATGAGGTGAGAAGAATCTAGATAAGCAATAAAGGTCTATACTAAGACTGTGAAATAATAAACTAAAGAAATGAGTGAATCATGATAGAGAGCAGAAGAGGGTCTTCCAAACAAGAGAAATAGCCAGAATAAATAAAGCAGAAATAATCATGAAGACTTTGTGAGACAGTAAGGTAATATACCCTATTGTTTTTTAAAATCTACAGAATACATTCTAGAAAGTAATAGAAAAATAAGGTTGGATAGGTAGGATAAAATCATATTATTATGAGCGCCTTGAAAGTCAGACAAGTTTGAACTTTGTAAGTGGGACATAAAGAAGTATCCTAGCTTTGGAACTAAGGATAAAAATAAAGCCCTGGGGAGATGTGACTGGAGATGGGACATAGGATATGTTGAATAATGGGAGACTGGAGCTTGGAGGTAGGCTGGGAGGCTGCTCTAACAGTGGATGGATAAAAAGAGATATTTCAAATAAATGGAGAAGGCTTAGGGCATGACTGGATTTAGAAGTTCAAGGTATGTGCAAGGTTTTGAGACTGGATGACTGAGAAATGATGATATGATACCATTTATTATAGAAGAAGGGAAGTTCACTTGGGGAAAAGGTAGATTTAGTTTTGGATATGAAAAAGTCTAAGTGACAGAAAGCTATCCAAAGAGAAATGTCCAGCAGCCAACTGAGGATACTATGTTTATTTTATATCAGCAAGTCTTGCGAATAACTGAAAATAGGAAAATGTATCTAACAACAATTGCATCTTAAAGAATGTCCATCACTAGGAAGGAGAAGGTAGAATAATTAAAGAAAATGGGACTAGTTGAGCAGATTAAAAACAATTAAAAAAAAATCAAACTAAGAAATATCTCAGGGAAAAGGCAGCCACACAGTATCATTTATAATAGTCAAAAACGATTAAGAACCAAAAAATTACTGCATTAAGTTTCTATAATAGGCCAGCATGTACCATATAAAGAGACTGGAAAAGACATTCCAATAAACACCATATATGTATTGTCAATTATGTATTATATATTATATTATGGACAACAATACAGTTTCGGGTGAAACTGAAAGGAGTAATTGGCTCCTATTACTCAGAAGTCTTCTGGGCATAAATGAAGGGTGGACAATTCAAGGCTTATAGCCATGATTATCAAGTTGTCCCTGAAAGCCTTTAATAAATTGTTTGTTGCAACTCTAGTCCAGGACAACATACTATTGTTAGTAAACCAAAACAAAAACCAAAAAAAAAGTAATAAAATTACATCATTAAAAAAGCTTCTTGTAGTAACAACACTACTAGCAACTGCAAATATTAACAAAGGTCTTTGTATCATTCAAAAGAGGTTAAATTGTCACTGTCCACTGGTAATATACTACATAAAAATCAGGAACAGGAAGTTACAGGTGCACAGTTTAATATTTTACACTATACAGTACAGTATTTTATGCTATATTAAAAAAGAGGAAAAGGAAGTTACAGATGCACAGACAGCCAAGCAGCTATAAGAACTTGACATATTGCATTTCCTGGTATTTGTGGAGCCTAATTCTCAAGCATATCAGTGGCAAATAAGAGAGCTTCAGCACTTTCTCTGAAAAAAAGAGGACAAAAGCTAGTCTTCTGCAAAAACTCAGCTCTGATTTAACTCAATTCAACAGATATGTATGCAACAATACATATCTGTTGTATACTGTATACATATCGGTATGTGATATATATACAATATATAATTGTTTATATTATAATTATATATAACATATTTATACAATATACATATCTGCATACAATATTCATATACTGCACAAAATATAAAATAGTTTTAGCCACCTTCTGATATTCTACATCTTGCTTTTTTTTAAAACAAGTTTTCCTTTGGTTACAAAAATTTGAACTCTACAGGAAAGTATAAGGAAAATAAAAACCACCCTTAATTCCATCACACAGAAATGAAAACCGTATCACCTTACAAATTTTTCCCAAGAACACGTACTTTATTTTTACACAAAAATAGTGATCTTAGTCAGAACATAAACCCTTATAACCTTAAACAGTTTTCCCCACTTAATACATCAAAGGCCCTTTGTTTATTTAGGTTGATATCCTTTTTAACGGCACTAGTATTTGGCTATAACATAATTAATATCCTTTGTGAAAAAATATGCACGTTGCTATCAGTTTTTCTATCATAATCAATGCTAAAAAATCCTTATATATATATATTTTTTTTTTTTGGTGCTTTCTGATTATTTATTTGGGATAACTTCCCAGAAGTACAATTCTTAGGTCAAAAGATACAAATAGAAAGAAAAAAACAAAGAAAGAACAAAAGAAAGAATGAAATCAATCCATTCATGCCTCTAAGAGTGACAATACGGTGTGGCAGTTACAGATTCAGGCAGTCCTCAGATGGCAATTTCACTGAAAGCAACACTAAATAAACTCCTGAGCAAAACCCCCAGAAGATGTACACTCTATATCAAAACTGGAGCCATGACCAAAAACAGATATAGGAAGTAAACATCTTTCTATCACCTCTACAATTTAAAATATAAAATGAAAAATAAATAAATAAAATGAGCCTTCATACTCCCTACAGGTTTCTAAACTATTTCCTTTTATTCTCAAAGGTCGAATCTTAATGTTAACAACTTTGTGAATAAATAAAAACCACTACTTTGGTATTCTTTAAAATGGTGAATCTCATAGCATGTGAATTCTATCTAGGGAAAAACAGTAAAATATAAGTCCACAATTTGATGTAGTAAAAGTAGATATCATCATAGGAAATTTCTCCAGGGTAAAGTGAAACAGGTATGAGGAATATAAAAGAAAAAGAACAAAACTATTTCCTAAGTCAAAAAGAAAGACATCCTTTAGTATTTAAAAAAAAAACACCAAAGAGTTTGAGAATAATTTTACAGGTAGAATGAGAGCAGGTTTAGGGATTATGCCAAAACAGTTGGAACAAAGCCTAAACTGTTAATCCCAGATAAGTTACCTTAGGCAATCCAATCTCATCCATGGCATTCAACCACTGAATCACATTATCAGTGTGTCTAAAGTGCAGGCCAGTCGCCTAGAAGAAAAAAAACTCATTAGGTACCACTGGCTGTATTGAAGCAAGTATTAAATAAAAACTCTCCTTGCAAAAGCTTCCTCGTGAGATTTGATGAGCTCTCCTTAATTTTGAGGTCATTGTGCTCACATTCCAATACCAAAAAGCCAAATCCACATCTCAGCTCTTTTCACTTAGGAACCCCCTGGAGAGCCTTTCTGTGTACAGTATGCTTGACAGAACATGTGGTCTTTGGAGTTAAATTATCTTGGATTCAATTACTGGCTTAGTAATCTACGGTGACACTGGATAAGCCACTTCACCCTTTAGGGACACAGTTTTACCTTCTAGAACAACTGCTTTTTATGTATAAAGACTAAGTGAGATAATGCACATAAGGTAATTAGTATGGTGTCTGAACACAGAAGATATTCACAAAATGGTATATACAAATACCACACTGGGTACAGTGGATCATTCCTGTAATCCCAGCACTTTGGGAAGCCAAGGTGGATGGATCACCTGAGGTCAGGAGTTCAAGACCAGCCTGGCCAACAGGGTGAAACCTGGTCTCTAAAAACACAAAAATTAGCCAGGCATGGTGGTGCGTGCCTGTAATCCCAGCTACCTGGGAGGCTGAGGCAGGAGAATTGCTTGACCCAGGAGGCGGAGGCTGTAGTGAGCCAAGATGGCAGCACTGCCCTCCAGGAGCCTAGGCAACAGAGCAAGACTCTGTCTCAAAAAAAAAAAAAAAATCAATCTGGGCTTTCATTCTATATAGAGAGATATCTCCTCTAAACCTTTCTGTCTGCGCCTCCCACTTTTTTTTTTGAGACAGGGCTCCACTCTGCTGCCTAGGATGCAGAGCAGTGGCATAAGGCTCACTGCAGCCTCACCTCCGGGGCTCACAGGATCTTCTCACCTTTGCCTCCCAAGAGACTACAGGTGTGTGCCACCAAGCCCATCTAATTTTTTTTCTATTTTTCTGTAGAGAGGAGGTCTCACTTTGTTGCCCACGCTGATCTCAAACTCTTAGACTCAAGTGAGGTATCTCACCTCAAGCCTCCCAAAGTGCTGGGATTACAGGAATAAGCCACTGCACCCAGGCATTTTTAAAAAAAATTATTGCTGCAAAGTCTCCACTCTCCTTTTACACTATCTTCCCATTCTGCCTATAGAATAGCTCCAGAGTTGTCTCTAGAATAACTGTGTATTCAAAACTGAACACAGGGCTAGGCACAGTGGCTCACACCAGCAATCCTGGGACTTTGAGAGGCCAAGGGGGAGGATAACTTAAGCCCAGGAGCTGGAGACCAATCTGGGCAACATAGTGAGACCCCCATCTCTACAATAAAATTTTTAAAAATTAGCCTGGTGTGGCAGCATGCTCCCATAGTCCCAATTATTACAGCTGGCCACCCTTACATTTGCTCTTAGTAATGCAATTCTCTACTATCTTTCATACTCATCCTTCTTAAAGTAAGAGTTCACAGGCAAGCTCCCTACAGAAGCTCTGTAGACAACAAAATTTGGTCCCTCTCAACATTCCCATTTATTTTTGGGAGTCAGAGTCTTGCTCTGTTGCCGAGACTGGAGTGCAGTGGCTTGATCTCGGCTCACTGCAACCTTGGCCTCCCGGGTTCAAGTGAGGCAAGTTAAGGATGGCCAGCTGTAATAATTGGGCCCAAACTCAGAATGAGTAAGCCTAATTCTCCCGCCTCAGCCTCCCCAGTGGCTGGGATTACAGGTGCATGCCACCAAGCCCAGCTAATCTTTGTAATTTTAGTAAAGATGGGGTTTCACCAAGTTGGCCAGATTGGTCTTGAACTTCTGACCTCAAGTGATCCACCTGCCTCAGCCTCTAAAAGTGGGATTACAGGCATGGGCCACCATGCCTGGCCCAACATCCCAACTTAATTAAGCAGTCTTCTTTTTTATAGGGCCTTGAGACACAGGAATCAAACCAGCTCACTTAATTTTCTGAAACTGAATCACTTTCCCATTGTACCCTGCACTACAGTATTGCAGGGTCATGTTTTTTCATAAAGTTGCTTTTGCATTCAATTTGTCAACAAATTTCAGTGCTTAAAATTATTATTATTATTTTTAAGGAACAGTCGGGAGGGCAGTGGCACAATCATAACTCCCTACAGCCTCGACCTCCTAGGCTAAAGCAATCCTCTTGCTTTTTTTTTTTTTCTTTTTTGTAGACAGGGTCTCATTATATTGCCCAGGCTGGTCTCAAACTCCTGGTCTCAAGTGATCCTACCACCTTGGCCTTCCAAAGTGCTGGGATTACAGGTAAGAACCAGCATGCCCAGCCTAAAATTAGCTTTAAAGTAGTAATTCCCCTAGTTAGTTCCTCTACCTTCTAAAGAATTAAAAAATTCATCTTCAACTAGGAATATTTCTAGATATATAACATCATAAGAATTCTATCAGAAACAAAGACAGCTAAAGTTCTTTTCCTAGTATATCTTTTTTTGTCGGGGGGGCTTTCTAGACTAATTCTAAAAGAGATATAATACTATTTTCCTACTACATATTGCCTTTGCACAAATGTCTCCATTCTGCCAGGCATTGTAAAGGCTATACTTCATTCAAACATACACACCTTACACATATTTCTCAACAACTCTTACACAAAATAAAGCATGCTAATTTTCTCAAGCTGACAGAAATCTGAGCAGGGAGGGACTCACCTTGTATCTGGTCTGTTCTCGATCATAGATTTTTTTCAGGGACACCACTTTGGGAGAGAAGAAGTTTCCCAGTTTGGCGAGGTAGACCCCATTCCTCAGCCCCTCCTCCAGTTCTGTGGTAGGGGGCAGATCTTCCCCGAGGCACGCTTCCATCCATCTGCACAAAAGGAGAAAGAATGTGAAAAAAATAGGGAAGGTCAGAACTTTTTCTTAGAGATTTTAAGCTTCATTTCCATTCTCCCTGGAGAAGCTTAAATTGAACATAACAGCACTCTTTTACAATCAGTTCCACACACATCTTTGCCCTGGCCCAGTCAGATCTCAGAGGCAGGAACTTAGGAAAATTTCTGAGCACGAATGCCACTTTCTTCTCCACCCCGCTTTCTTCTGCTGCAGCAACACAGCCAGCTGCCTCCCCAGATCCTGACTGCTCCTTGCACCTCAGACCCTTTCTCTCAGTCCTTAAGTTACACTTTAACAAATCCTAAGAAAAACCATTTGTAACGGAAGCCACATCTCAACTGTTCAGAAGCTTAAATTTGTTGCTGATATTCTTTTCCAGTTTCAGAACTTAGAATCCACAGTGAATTTCTAGGTCCAGGTTTTAAGGTTGTTTGGGGGTTATCAAAACAGACTGAATTATCTCACCTAAAATACTAAAAGCTATGGAATCAGTAAATAATGAATTATTAGATTTCTGGAGGCAAGGAGGAGGTTGTAGAAAGGATAGGAAAACTATTTTCCAAAAAGAAAAGCAAAGAATAAAATAAAAAAAGAAAGCTATATTTTCCCCTTCAAATACTTCTCAGGAAATTTCAAGAAAGCCTAAGATTAAAAAAAAAAGAAAGTTTAGTTACATGTATTTTCTACCAACAGAAACACAGGAAATGGTAATGGCTTTCTTTTCTTTTTCATTTCTTTCTTTTTTTTTTTGAGACACAGTCTCACTCTACTGCCCAGGCTAGTGCAGTGGTGCAATCTCAGCTCACTGCAACCTCCGCTTCCCAGGTTCAAGTGATTCTCCTGCCTCAGCCTCCTGAGTAGCTGGGACTCCAGGTATGCACCATGCCCAGATTTTTTGTATTTTTAGTAGACACGGGGTTCTGCCATGTTGGCCAGGCTAATCTCAAACTCCTGACCTCAAGTGATCCACCTGCCTCAGCCTCCCAAAGTGCTGGTTTATAGGCGTGAGTCACTGTGCCCAGCCCATGGCAACAGTTTTCAACCACTGTTTGGTCACAGAGTCCTGAGAATATCTAAGGAAAAGCTACAGACCCTTCCCCAGAAAAAAGAAAAATATACATATACTTAAATTTTACATATAATTTCAGAGACATTACTGACTTTATAAACCCTAGATATAAAACTCCTAATTTATTCCACTCAATCTTTTTTTTTTTTTTTTTTTAGTTTTTATTTTATTTTTGCATCTTCAACTGAAACATCCAGGTATTTTTTTAGCTTTTTTTTTTAAGACGGAGTCTCACTCTGCTGCCAGTCTGGAGTGTAATGGCACAATCTCAACTCACTGCAACCTCTGCCTCCTGGGTTTAAGCAATTCTGCTGCATCAGCCTCCCAAGTAGCTGAGATTACAGGCATCCACCACCATGCCCATCTAATTTTTGTTTTTAGTAGAGTCAAGGTTTCACCATGTTGGCCAGGCTGGTCTCGAACTCCTGACCTCAGGTGATCCACCCCGCTCAGCCTCCAAAGTGCTAGGATTATAGGGATGAACCACCATGCCCAGTCTATTCCACTCAAATTTTACAAGGCTGACATTATCTTTACATTCTTTACCATAACAGAAAAAAAAAAATCTCCCAAACACTAGATGTTGCCTGGTCTTTTTCAAAGTGATAAGTCTTTGAAAAGCTAAATGAAAAAAAGTTCATGATACAGAAGACTGAAGTAAAAATCAGATTTACTGACACATAGAAATAAAATATTTATGCTTATTACTTATTACTACATAAAAGTTTAAATTAAAGGCCGGGAGTGGCGGCTCACACCTGTAATCCCAGGACTTTGGGAGGCTGAGGCGAGCGGATCACCTGAGGTCAGGAGTTTGAGACCAGCCTGGACAACATGATAAACCCTGTCTCTACTAAAAATACAAAAAAAAAGTCAGGTGTGGTGCGGGCACCTGTAATCCCAGCTACTTTGGGAGGCTGAGGCAGGAGAATCGCAGTGAGCCGAGATGGAGCCACTGCACCCCAGCCTGGGCACGACAGAGCAAGACTCCATCTCAAAAAAAAAGAGTTTAAATTAAAAGGCAAATAAAGCTGGAAGAACTATCTATCTGAATATGCTACACACACAGACATATATATCCACAAAAACATGTAAGACACTAACATATCAATAAAAATGTAGGCCAAATAATATGTAAATTGTATTTATCATGTTTATGTGTTTTTACATATTCTTTATAGTAATAAAATTGCTAGAAAGATGAGAGACTAAAGAATGTATGTTTATCATAGTTTATAATTCAGAATAAAATTTCTTGTATTCTATCTTTTCAAACTGAGAATACGCCTCAGAATCTTATTTTTTTTTTTTTAAATAAAACAAGGTGAAACAACAATTATCCTATTTTTCTCAAATTCTATAGAATAGTCACTCAATCTTGCTTTTATTTATTTAATTTTGAGACGGAGTTTCACTCTTGTTGCCAGGCTGGAGTGCAATGGCACAATCTCAGCTCACTGCAACCTCCACCTCCCAGGTTCAAGTGATTCTCCTGCCTCAGCCTCCCAGGTAGCTGGGATTACAGGCGCCCGCCACCAAGTCTGGCTAATTTTTTGTATTTTTAGTAGAGATGGGGTTTCACCAGATTGGTCAGGCTGGTCTCAAACTCCTGACCCCAGGTGACCCACCTGCCTTGGCCTCCCAAAGTGCTGGGGTTACAGAAGTGAGCCACCGCTCCCAGCCCAATCTTGCTTTTAAATCTACTCTTCCTTTTAATTAGCCAGTGTATTCTCTAACACAGGAAGGCTGATGGGGATATGAATAGGCCAGATAATTTTCTGGTTGTTTCCTATACTCAGTGATAAGCCTCTCTGCTTGGTTTTTTCTTTCAAGTGGTAGAACTTAAATGGTCAGAAACGGAAAAAAATGAAACAAATGAGCTTTCCAGAAGAGTTGTCATAATAATTAAATTAGATACCAATTTGAAATGGCTACAATAATCTAAACTATAACTCTACTGAGCCTAAAGACCCAAAGACCAATGTGGAAAAGAATGGCAGTTGTTGGTATGGAAAATAGTGTAGTTCAAGGACACATCTCATCTTTTAACTACTGAAAAGGATACTGATAAAATCATTCTGGCAAACAACTACTGGCAACTCCAGCTCTCAGGGGACAATCTAACTTGGGCTCTCATTAACAGGGACAAAGCGAACAACTACAGCCTAAGCCAAAAATGGCCCTCAAGCACATAACAGTATCAAAAAAAAAAAAGTTACTTATTTTTCTTTTTAAAATGAAGTGAACACATAGGAAAAACTATGGATACAGAGCACAATGGATACCTTTGCCTTGAATCAGAGCCAGTCACCAGAGGTATTTAGTTTTTCCTCGTTTCTGGGATTTCTAGACTAAAATAAAAATAAAGAGAGAGACCATGGTGACATCGCCCACAATTCTTTTTATTTCCTTTCCCTAATCCAAGAGCTATAAAACAGTCCTGACTTAGATGTTTCCGATAGCTGAGTAAAATACTTTTCATATAATACAGGTGTCATGTCAGAGAAGAAAGGCCAACTGTGATTTGGTGAAAGCGATTAAGTAGAAAAAATGAGCTAGAATAAATAGGGAGGCAAAATACAGTGTTTCTAAACAGCTGCTCCAAACTAAAGCCACCCTCCAGGTCACCATATATGTGGCTTGCCCACCAATCTGAGCTATTTCACAATAGAGTATCACCTGGTTTGTTTGTAAGAATAAAACAGGCAGGGTGCGGTGGCTCACGAATGTAATCTCAGCACTTTGGGAGGCCAAGGCAGGCAGATCACAAGGTCAAGTGATCGAGACCATCCTAGCCAACATGGTGAAACCCCGTCTCTACTAAAAATTACAAAAATTAGCTGGGCGTGGTGGTGCACACCTGTAATCCCAGCTACTGGGGAGGCTGAGGCAGAAGAATCACTTGAACCTGGGAGGCAGAGATTGTTGTCAGCCAAGATCATGCCACTGCACTCCAGCCTGGTGACAGAGCAAGACTCCATCTTAAAAAAAAAAAAAAAAAAAAAAAGAATAAAGTAAATCAGGACCAGGCAGGACACGGTGGCTCACACCTGTAATCCTAGCACTTTGGGAGGCAAAGGCGGGCTGATCATTTGAGGTCAGGAATTCAAGACCACCCTGGACAACATGGTGAAACCCCATCTCTACTAAAAATATAAAAATTAGCCAGCATGGTAGCATAAACCTATAGTCCCAGATACTTGGGACGCTGAGACAGGAGGATCACTTGAACCTGGGAGGTAGAACCTGCAGTGAGTTGAGATCGTGCCACTGCATTCTAGCTAGGGTGACAAAGTGAAACCGTGTCTCAGCTAAAACTAGGTTCTAAAAGAAGAAGAAGAAGAAGAAAAAAAAGTGAAACCCTGTCACAAAGAAGTAAATCAGGACGAAACTGCTTTGAAAAGTAGAGTGCCATGTTACTATAAGTTTTAATGTTGGCAGAAGTTTAGATTCTACTCTAATTCCAAGATAACATAACAAACCCTTCTTTCAGTCTTTCTCTACAGCTCACATGAGATTATCCCTTCTTCGACTAAATCGCAGAATCACAAAATGTGAGAGCCAGGAAGCAAATGTACTTCTAGGGAAAATTCCTTTGTTTATTTTTTAAATAATATATACCTAAAAACGGCCAGGCACAGTGGCTCACACCTGTAATCCTAGCACTTTGGGAGGCCAAGGCAGGAAGACTGCTTGAGCTCAAGAGTTCAGGATGAGCCTGGCAACATAGCCAGACCCTGTCTCTACAAAAAAAAAAAAAATTAAAAATTAGCCAGGCCTGGGCACGTACCTATAATCCCAGGTAGTTGAGAGGCTCAGGCAGGAGGACTGTCTGAGCCCAGGAGGTCAAGGCTGCAGTGAGCTATGACTGCACCACCTTACTCTAGCCTGGGTAACAGAGCAAAACTCTGTCTCAAAAATTGCACACACACACACACACACACACACACACACACGAACGAGACAATTAGTAAACATTTCTCAAATTTTTATGGATATTTTTCATGTTATAATACAGTTTCTGAAGACTTAAGTTTACATAAAAATTTAATCAAGTGCTTACTTACCTATATTAGACATTTATGTAATTTCTAAATGTTTTCAACCGTTAAATAATACTGAAAGGAATATCTTTGTGCATTGTGTCTTCTTTATTTAGAATTAATTCCTCAGGAAAGGTCCTTAGAAGTACAACTCCAAATTAAAAATACAAACATTGAAAAAGAATTTAACTGCCCATAAGTCTACTCAGAGGCTAATAACCTATTTGCACAATCCTCCCATTTACAAACCAGAATGAGGCTGATCCAAGGTCATCCAATAGCTAGCGGTAAAGATAGAATAACAAGACTGATTCCTAGGTTTAGAATCCTCCTCACTTTATCACTGTTGCTCTCACTACATCACCCAAAAACCCAGAAGGGGCTGAGCTCCACAGGCTGTCTAAATAGGGAAAAATTTCAGATCTACCAGGAAGGAAGAAGGCTGGTATCTCTCCATATTCTGTCTACTTAATAATTAAAGGTATTTTAGCTTAACTAAATCCATCAGTGATTTTCAACTTAGACACAAAACTTTTCTTATAAAACTTAAATATTTAGAACTGGTTTAAGTCCAGCAGGGTGACATGGCTCACACCTGCAATTCCAGCACTTTGGGAGGCCAAGGTGGGTGGATCATTTGAGGTCAGGAGTTGGAGACCAGCCTAGCCAACATGGTGAAACTCAGTCTCTAAAAAAAATAAAAAAATTAGCCAGGTATGGGAGAGTATGCTTGTAATCCCAGCCACTACTTGGAATACTGAGGCATGAGCTGAGATCACACTGTTGCACTCCAGCCTGGTCAACAGAGCAAGTCTCTGTCTCAAAAAACAAACAAACAAACAAACAAAAACTGGTTAAATGCATTCTCCTATTGAGTACTGTGTTCCAGGTATGGTCTGACCAGCCTGAAATGGAACAGGACTATCATGTTCTTCATTCTGACACTCCATAACCACAAAGCCTCAGATTAAATTATTTTATTACGCTTTTCAATCAACAAAGACTCGTTTCTTTTGTCCCCAAACGTAGAGCTGCTAAACCGTATCTTTAGCATTTTTTTTTTTGAGAGGGGGTCTCACTTTGTCTCCCAGGTTGGAGAGCAATGGCGGGATCTCAGCTCACTGCAACCTCCGCCTCTAGTGTTCAAGCAATTCTTCTGCCTCAGCCTCCCGGGTAGGTGGGATTACAGGCGCTCACCACCATGCCTGGCTAATTTTTGTATTTTTAGTAGAGATGGGTTTTCATCACCTTGGCCAGGCTGGTCTGAACTCCTGACCTCAAGTGATATGCCCACCTTGGCCTCCCAAAGTGCTGGGATTACAGGCATGAGCCACTGTGCCCCACCTATAAAGATATTTAAAAATAAAACTCTGGCTGAGGTGGGAGGGGTTGCTTAAGCCTGGGAGTTTGAAGATGCAGTGAGCTGTGATCGAACCACTGTACTCCAGCTTGGGCGACAGAGTGAAACTCTTGTCTCAAAATCAATCAATCTATGCACAGAAGAAAAATCATTGGCCAACACAACTTTTTAACAATTATCATGTTTAATCCTGTCCTAGCAATAATCCTATAATTTCCAAGGATGAAAGGCTCATGAAAGATCTTTTGGCCCATCTCAATTACTCCACTCCCCTCACATGTTCTTCTCCATCCCCAATTTGATACCTTAATATTCCCAAAACATCTCAGCCAAGTCAGGAAGCAGGCTGAGCTTCCTGATCCTGAAGCTTCCTGAATGTTTGATTCCTGAGATTCAAACATTCAAGGTAAACTGGTTCATTTCTGGATTCTAGTAGTCAGAAAGTTTTTGTTTAGCTGGCATCAGATCTCTATTGGCACCCTAAGTTGCTTCTGAAGCAAGAGAATATAAAAATAAAAGCATAATGTGAGTAGCACTGGCCATGGAGTTGGAAAGATCTGGTCCTATGACCTGTCTCTGGCACTTACCAAAAAAGACAGCAAGTCACTTAACCACTTCCTTCATTTGTTAAAAAAGGCTAATAATACCTTCTAAATAGGTTTGTCACTGAGGATTAAATAAGATTGCGAGTGAAATATAGAGCTAACACAGTGCTCGGCTGGGTATTGAAAAAATATTTGCACCTCTCCTCCTATCCCCTCATGATGAGTCACATGCTGACACTTCAATAAGTAAAATGATTTCAGCTCC
Source organism: Plecturocebus donacophilus (assembly GCA_004027715.1). Classification (NCBI taxonomy): domain Eukaryota; kingdom Metazoa; phylum Chordata; class Mammalia; order Primates; family Pitheciidae; genus Plecturocebus; species Plecturocebus donacophilus. The sequence continues at coordinate 79,202 of PVKP010001877.1, forward strand.
TTCAAGCACTTATCATAAAAATGGAATAATAATAGCACCTACCCACAGAATGTTTATGAGGATTAAAGAGATGACAGTATATATAAAATACTAAGAACAGTGCCTGGCACAGAGTAAGCACTCAAAACATTACCATTATACTAGCTTTGTTAGACATGATCTCTGCCCCTCACGTCTTTTGCTCATCTCTGAACATTCTCCAGCTGAATACTGTGTTCCGGATATGGTCTGACCAGCCTGAAATGGAACAGGACTATCATCTTCTTCATTCTGACACTCCATAATCACGATGCCTCAGATTAAATTATTTTATTATGCTTTTTCAATCAACAGAGACTGGTTTTTTCCCTGAATACAGAGCTGCTGAACTGCATCTCTACAATTGCATATTAAAATCATTATTTGTACTTATCTCCATGACATATCTTCATGTTAGAGTCAGTCAGCTATCCCTAATGTCAGAATCTTTTGGATCCTAATTCTGCCACCCAAAATACTAACTTCTCTTCCAGCTTCACATCATCCACAAATATTAATGGGTTTTAAAGAATGAAGAGGAGTTTATCACATAGCCAAAGCACAGAAGGCCCCCAAATAGTAGAAACACCATGTACAAAGGCAGGAAGGCACAAGAAAACAAGGTGTGTTACAGGTAGCTCAGCACCAGCACAACTGGAAGGTAAAGGCAAGGGGACAATGGGGGCAGATGATGACAAAGTAAGCAGGCTGGATTTTGCAAGGCCTTATCTGCCACACTAAGAAACCTTTACTGCATCCTAGTCTTGGCGGACACTGAAGGGTGACCTGATAAGATCTGTTTCAGAAAATCACTTTGGCAACAATGTAGGGTTGTTTAAATTTTCTTCACTAGCGAACAAGTACAAATGCTTTAACAAATAAACAACTTTTTAGACAAAGTTTGGACAACATCATACCAAGTGGTGTGACATCAGCAAGTCCTACATGTGATCAGGGCTCGACCAAAACCACAAGTAGAGCTCGGCAACAAAACACTTACATTTTTTATATTTCTCACAAGAGGTATAACAGGCTGAGAACAGGGTTCTTAATCTCTCCTCTCAAATGGGATATAGAGTATAAATATTCAGTATATTTTCTTGAAGTTTAACTCCAAAACTGCTTTAGCAAATCTCAAATGCAAAATTTTTAAAAGTGATGTCAGATCTGAAACACAATTACTAAACAGGAAAGAAGTAACATAAAATGATTCATTTTTAATATAAATGATGTTAAAAATCTTCATCCCATGTAGCAGACATGAAGCTAAATACTTTACATGCATTGTGCTCTCAATCTTTGCAACAACCTCCTAAGTACTATTGTAATTATTTTACAGATAAAATATGGGTTCCAAAAACTATATTTCAAGATTATCTGGCAAATAAGCTTGCACTTGAACCCAGGTTGGTGTGATTCTGAAGCCCATACTCTGTTTTGGTTTTTTTTTTTGTCTTTTTTTTTGTTTTTTTGGGGTTTTCTTGAGACAGAGTCTGTGCAGTAGTGTAATCATGGCTCACTGCAGCTTTGACTTCCTGCGTTCAAGCCATCCTCCTACCTCAGCCACTCAAGAAGCTGGGATCACAAGCACGTGCCACCATGCCCAGCTAATTTTTGCATTTTTTTTTTTGGTAGAGACAGAGTTACCCAGGGTGGTCTCAAACTCCTGTGCTCAAACCATCCACCTGCCTTAGCCTCCCAAAGTGCTGGGATTAGCATGAGAGAGCCAAAGGACCCAGCACTGAAGCCCATACTCTTAATTGCTACAGTATACTTCCTCCTTCAAAAATAATAACAGCTACCACCTACTGAACACTACGTAACAAATGCTCAAGTTCTGAAACTGGGCTTCCTGAAGTATCCCACACCAACATATGTGACCTTAATAACAACCCTTACTCTATCAAGCACTAAGAGAGAGGCCTAAAGTATCAAACATTGGTGAAGTTGATACAGTTAGTACAAAAATGAATGCTAATACAAAAGGCTATCCTTAATTACATATTCTTTTTATTTTTTTTTTGAGACAGGGTCTCGTTCTGTCACCCAGGCTGGAATTCAGTGGCCCAATCACGGCTGACTGTAGCCTCAACCTCCTGGTCTCAGTGATCCTCCCACCTCAGCCTCCTGAGTAGCTGGGACCACAGGTGTGTACCACCACACCAGGCTAATTTTAAAAATTATTTGTAGAGACAGCAACTCCCTATGTTGCTTAGGCTGGTCTTGAACTCTTGAGCTCAAGGGATCCTTCCACCTCAGTCTCCCAAAGTGCTAGGATTATAGGCATGACCTACTGTGCTCAGCCTACATATTAATTCTTATATCCTTTTATATTTAGTCTATTTTTTAAAAGTTTTGTTTCACAAGTATTTTAAGTCAATTCCTCAAAAAAAAAAAAAAAAAAAGGTATCTGTTCTGACACTCACACACTCATTCAGGAAACATTTTGAACTGACTACTCTGTATAACAATTATCAATGATATAGCATGCGCTGAATACCAGTCCCTACCTTCAAAGAAATTATCCTCTGGTAAAACTTATGTTTAAACTAGCCACCATAGGAGATGATACTTGAATTAGGCTTTGCTCAAATAAATGGTATGTAGAGTAGTGAAAAATGAGAAAAGGAACCATGTAACATAAAGGGACAGCGTAAACAAAGACAAAACAAGAAGCCTGAAAACAGATGGCACATTCAGGGAATGGTAAATCACTGGGGTAGAGAAGGAGGTAGAAAAGTATCTGGATCAGTCATTTAATCTACAGGAATGGGAACCATGGGAGGTGTTCAAGTAGACTTAGAAGGGGAACTTGGACAGCAGCGTGGATGACAGATTCAAGGGAGAAATATTAGGTAACCATTTCAGTAATCCAGGTGAGGGGTAATATATTCTTTAACTGGGACAGTGGTGGAAACAGAATAATGAACAATTACAAAGGTAGACTTGACCCCACTTGGCAATCTGTTAGATGAGGGAGGGGGATTAGAAGGCCAGTGGGAAAGATGTGAAATTTCACAGATGACTGAAAAGGTGGGGGATGAGGAGGTGGGGAAGCAAAGTTAGTTCCAGACTCACAGTTCACAACTAACATTAAACACCAAATGGATTAGAGAATTTTTTAAAAAAGAAAAAATAGTTCTACACTCTTGAAATGAGAAAGAAGTTTACAAACAAGACTGCAGACGCAGAAATCAAAAAGGAAAAGATAAATTGGCTAGTATTTGAACTTCTACAAAGCCATTTAAAAAAAACTAAGTAAGGCCAGGTGTGGTGGCTCGCGCCTGTAATCCCAGCACTTTGGGAGGCCAAGGTGCGTGGATCACTTGAGGTCAGGAGAGTGAGACCAACCTGGCCAACATGGTGAAATCCCGTCTCTACTAAAAATACAAAAATTAGCCAGGCGTGGTGGCAGGCGCCTCTAATCCCAGCTACTCGGGAGGCTGAGGCAGGAGAATTACTTGAACTCAGAAGGCAGAGGCTGCAATGAGCTGAGATTGCACCACTGCATTCCAGCCTGGGGACAGAGTGTCTCAAAAACAAAACAAAACAAACAAAAAAACTAAATAAAACTTTAACAGGAAAGGTTACCTAAGGAAAACAATCCCCAACATATAACAAAGAGCTAATAATATTCTATCATCTTCATATCTACATACATTTTTTAACATTGAAATAAAATGACAAACATTTTCCTAGACAAAAATGCTAGAAACACAAATAGAAAATTCATAAAAGAAATATAGCCAGTAATTACAGGAAAATTTCTCAATCTTACTACTGGCCAAAGAAATGCAAATTAAAGTAACAACATCACCATCTTCAGCTTTCAGAATCGCAAAGATTTAAAAAATTTTAACATTATTGTCCAGTGTGTGGGGAAACCTCACATTCTGACACACAATTCTAGAAGAAAATTTGGCACCATATACCATCTATAGCAAACTTACAAACACTTCTATAAAAGGAAAAAAGAGAAGGTTTTGTCTTATTTTTAAAGATGATTTGGTCACTTGTGGCATGGATGACTACATAAAAGATGATGCCATTAAACAAGACTGGGGACACCCACAAAAGCCAGAGAGGGTGAGCAATTTACGGTTCAAACATGTTCAGCTTGAAATGTCAATGGGACACCCAGGTAGTGGCATCTTGCAGGCAGTTGGAAACACAGGTCTCAGGAGGGAGACCCAGGTTGAAGACCTAAATCTGGAAAATGGCACCACAAGTGTAGATAAGCCCAGAGTTTGTGGAAGAAAAATTTAAAAGCTGAAGCACTGTGCCTCAGAGAACACCAACATTTAAGAGGTGAGAGACAAAGATAGTGCCGGTGATCAAGTAAGAACCAGAAGAGAATCACACAGTGGCAATGAAGGAAGGAAAAAAACCAGGAAACTGGAAGAGGTCACCAACTTTCTATGCTGCAGAGAGGCAGGTGGCGAAGAGAAAAGGATGTGGCACACAAGGAAGGAGGTTATCTGTGGCTCCCACAAGGGGAGTCTCAGTGGAGTGGTCAGGCAGGCATCCAATTAAAATAACTAGAAAAGTAACAAAAACTGAGTAAGAGAGGTAGCAGACGTAACATTCTTTTTCTAAGTTTTCATTTTTATTTTATTTTATTTTTTAATGGAGATGAGGTTTTGCTATGTTGTCCAGGCTGGTCTTGAACTTCTAAACTCAAGAGATTCTTGCCTTCCAACCCCCATCACCCTCCTTGTCCCCTTCTCCACCTCCCAAAGTACTGGGATTACAGGAATGAGTCCCTGCAACCAGCCAACCCAACTTCTTTTTCTAGAAGCATAAGAAGGGAAGAGTAAAAACTAGGGGGAACGGAGAAAGGGTTAGTTTGAGATGGTGACATGTCTAGGGAAAGTGTCTTTTTTTTTTTTTTAAATGATTGTGGAAAAAGCATATATTTATAGTCTGTAAGAAAAGAACATGTGAAAGAGGGGCTAAAGATATAAGAGTAAGAACAAAAGAAAGCAAGGTTCTGAAGAGCAGAGGCGGCAGCCAGCTACCGAACGGAATATACCCTACTTCATCCCACAGAAAAGGAAGGAAATAAGAATGCCCAAGAATGACATGTTATTCAGCTAACGTCTCTGATCTTCTGTTTCCCATACATAAAGCAGGATTAGCAACACCAGCAAACCTCATAAGGTTGTTGTGAGGATTAAATGAGATGATATATACCAAATACTAGTGAGGAAAGCAAAGATCACCTGGAGTCCACCAAGTAGACCAGCCAGAGACAAAACTTCTTATCTGAGGAATTTAGAAGTAACTAGACTTCCCTGTCTAAAATCAGCACCTGGTTCCAGCCCTTGTCAACTTAAAATGTGTAAGTAACTAGAGTTTCTATACATCTCTGGAATGCCATGCCATAACTCACTGTGCAACATTTGCTGACATTGTATCTACAAATGTAATCATTTATCAGGACCTATGTGGCTGATATGGTCCAAATTACCTTTAAGCTCCTGCTTTAAGTTCCACAAATACCCTAAGGAAAAATCCACCATGCTCACTTCTCTCTTGCTGAGGCATTCTTCTGCAGAGTTCTTCTTTCTAATAAAACTTTCCTTTTTCAAACCTATACTGCTGTCAGTAAATTCTTCCTACCAGCCCGCAAGTAAACTACTTCCCAATGACGGGGCTCTGACACCTCGCCCAGCGACTAGCAGTAGGCTCTAAATAATGATAGCTATGTCTACGTGTATGTATACATGAGTATGTGGGTAAAACGGTTAGATCCACAGAAATAAACCTACTAATGGAGTCTGACACTCCATGATTAACAGCTATCTTGTCTTACTGATAACATTTTTCAAAGGGAGTAAATACTCGGCCCTACCCACTCTACACTCAGCAAGACAAAGAAATAACCATACTGAGAACTCTACTGTGGTAAGCCTTAAAACAAGTCCAGACCAGGAGCATATGCAGAAAAGAATAAGGGTGGAAATCTGAATTAGGGGTCTGTGGAAACCAGTTGAACAAGTTCTGCAGAGCACATGACTTCAGTGGTTTCCCAGCTCTGTGCAATACAGAAGGGGAACATACCAATGCCGGAACTGACTACTTCAAGCCATTGAGATTCAGTTCCTCCAGGAACAGCTCCTCTGGCACCACACCCATTTTGCACAGCAAACATCCCCAAATGCCAGGGTTATTCTCTGCTAAAAACCTCCCAAATTTGGCTGTCTTTCCCCACAATTAGGATTCTACTAAACCACTAGCACTTCTGAGCACCTCCTAGGCACTGGAATCAGCCCATATAGTAATGGTAAATCTAAGTATTGAGAGAAAGGAATGCAGAATATTCAATAAAGCATTCTTCACCACATGCTGAGGGAGGGGTATCAGGGTGACGTCCCAGAGAACATGGAATTGATTTTATAAGTCTTGAAATACTGCTGGTGTGTGTTGATAAGGGAGAATATGTCAGGCCAAGGCAGAGAATATGCAGACCCTTGGAAGGATTCACAGAGGAATTAAAGAATAAGATTTAATTCAAAAGATCATTCTGAGCAGTTATAGATTAGGAGAAGGGACTAGAGAGAAGTGAGGAGACACTAAATAAAGTATTGCAGTCATCCAGCCAAGAAACAAAAAAGGCTTGTTTTCCAAACCATACAAGCAAAATGAAAAATCTTGATAGCATCTGTTTTAAAGGAAACCTAAGTATAACTTAGGCCAATCTAAAAAGCTACCAGAAGAAGTGAAAAACAGGGAAATGTTTTTGCTTCAAGTTACATATTTAACTTCTGTGTGCATTTATATCTAATACAGACCCCTGAGCAAATCACTTCATTTTTAACATAATCAGATAGAGAAGGTCAAGTCTACTAACCAAAATTAAATGTCTAATTGTTTTATTTCAATAGGGTCCCTGGTCTTATTGGATCACAGTGATGGGCCACACAACTCAGTCAATTTACCAAATATTTTTATATTGTACATTAAAAACAGGTGGACTTTGTGGGATGTATATTATACTCCAGTACAGTTTTTTGTTTGTTTAAGTCTGGGCTGATAGATTAACTACTTACTCCTCGATCAAGTTTTCAGATCCAGAGACTGGTGAAACATACCATGTTTAAGTTTCCTATCTATCCATCCATCCCTAGTTTACCATTTATCACAGAGCATGAAAGACCTTCTAATACTTAAATGAAATGAAATTCCAAAACTGAGTTCAATCTAGATGATAGCTAAGTTTCAGAAGCTACAGCCTAATCATTACTAACCTGTGGGTAGCTCTTGAGAATAAAAAACAGGTAAGAGTCCTCTACAAAGTGGAAGACAGGTATCTGTTTCTTTGTAAAAGCAACCCTCTGCTAGAGCCCACGGGAACAAATATATGCAGATAAATGTCAAAAATTTAATTATCACACCTATTATTTAGTAAGAAAATAATAAGGGGAGGTTAACTATGATACACATTAAGAACACAGTACTGCCAGGCGAGATGGCTCACACCTGTAATCCCAGCACTTTGGAGGCTGAGCCAAGGAGGATCATCTGAGCCAGGAGGGGTTGAGGCTGCAGTGAGTCCAGATTGCACCACTACATTCCAGCCTGGGTGACAGAGTGAGACCCTGTCTCCAAAAAAAAAAAAAAAAAAAAGAACATAGTACTTGCCTTCTAAGGCTAACAGTACAATAAGGAAGAGAAAAGTTATAATTAAAATATGTGAGAGAGAAATATCTAACTCAGACCTGGGGTAAGAATGGATAGTCAAGTGAGTTTCCCAGAGGAATGCTAACTGATTTTCTTAGATAGGCAATACATTTTTTACACAGGTCAATACATAGTTTGAAATTCAAAAAGTATAAAAAGATACCTAAAAGGAAGAAAACGCCATGAAGTGAACAGGCAAGAGTGAATATGCTGCAGAGATTAAGTAACAGAAAAATTTCCATGGGACATGCCATTTGTGATATAAGCAAAAGAAAGTTCAGTGGGGAAAAGGCAGGCACAGGAATTACATCCACGTGAGTTAAGGTAAGAAAGTGAATATGGGGCAGGGCACGATGGCTCACATTTGTAATCCCAGCACTCTGGGAGACCGAGGTGAGCGGATCATTTGAGCATTATGAGTTCGACACCAGGCTGGGCAACCTGGTGAAATCTGTTTCTACAGAAAATGCAAAAATTAAGGCCAGGCATAGTGGCTCATGTCTGTAACCCCGGCACTTTGGGGGCCAAGGTGGGTGAATCATTTGAGGTCAGTTCAAGACAAGCCTGGCCAACATGGTGAGACCCCATCTCTACTAAAAATACAAAAATTAGCTGGGTGTTGTGGTGGGCACCCGTAATCCCAGCTACTCAAGAGGCTGAGGCAGCAGAATCACTTGAACCCAGGAGGTGGAGGTTGAAGTGAGCCGAGATAGTGCCACTGCACTCTAGCCTGAGTGATACAGACAGATCTTATCTTTAAAAAAAAAAAAGTGAATATAGGAAATTTTCCTTGAAAGAACAAAGAGGAGATAACAATCCTAGAGTCTAGGATTAAGGAAGTGTATCCTGAATGGGTGAGGATGTTCGTGTGCTAAAGAGAAAGAACCAGCAGGAAAAAAAGCACAAGTTATAGCTGGGAAAATAATAATGGAATAAGGACCCTAGAAGGCAAGAAGGGATAGGATACAGATCACAAATAGAAGGTAAAGCGTTAGGAGAAAAAGGTATTTTTCCCACTGCTACAGGGAAAGAGATCAAGACGGCATGTTAAGCCAGTGTGGTGGTATGCACCTGCAGTCCCAGCTACTCATGAGGCTGAGGTCTGGAGATGGCTGGAGCCCAAAAGTTCCAGGTTGCCATGAGCTATAATTGAGACACTGAGCTCCAACCTGGGCAAGAAAGCAAGACCCTTTCTCTAAAAAATGATTGGCTAATTTTTTTAAGAGACAGCATGTTAAATGAGATGGGATAAATTCCTTAGGGCCAAATGTGAGGAACTTTGAGAGAAAATAGAGGCCCTCAAGCCATAATGTAGGAAGACAGAGACAGGGATGCCCACTAAGAATAAAAGGTTAGTATAACTTTTAGGTGAGCAGCCCCACCCATCTCTGCCAATTCAAATGTTACCTTCAAAAGCCACCTCTCTATGAACGCTTTCATGACCTATCATCAGACATAATCTCTTCCCATTCCAAACTTCCTCTCAACTTTCTTATGGCACTTAATATCTCTTTACCGCCTAATATTTACGTACATAAGAGTGGGATCCTTTTCTAATTTATCTTTGAATAAACTAGAAAGACTCTTCTGAAAGACACACACTGTTCCTTCTCTCTTGCTTAAGGACTCCTGGTCTCAATTATAACCAAATAATAAAAGAAAAAAAAAAAGAAAATTACCCCAAGCTCTTATTACCCTAACACTGAGATTCTGAGATTCTTTTTCCTACCACAACCCCCATATCCCATACAACTCTGTACTCATTCGACTTAACAATATCCTCAGAACCTACTTTGTGAAAAGCACTGTGGTAAGAGGGTCCATTGGGTGCCAGGAAGTGGAAAGGGCTCCAACTCGAAAGGAGCACAGAGAACAAGACAAGTATACATCGTGTTATGCTTTCCCTTGAAAGGGAAAAGTGCGACCATACAATGTCAGCTTATCTTGCAAAACCCAGCCATAAAATAATCTTTCCCTCCTCTAAACTCTCACACATTAACTGTTTGCATCATTTCCTCAGCAATTACATATTGCCTCATGACACTGAGACCTCTCATTCTCTGATGTTGGGTAACTTTTCAAATGTTTATGCCCTAATTCATCTGTAACCTCCTAAGGGCAGGACTGTGTTACACTTTTGCATCTTCTTCAGTTCTCCTAGACTGTTCTAAAAAGTGGAGAAGCTAAAAATGTGTTTTACTTGCTTTAAAGTAATTATTTTATTGGAAATATTTTTCCCAACTTCATAGCCATGTCAGAAAAAATGAGCAATGGAATAGTATCAAGTCGTCCAAAATAAAAATAGTTTTCAGTAACACAGGAAATGAAAATAAAAATTGTTTTTAAATAACTTGTGAAAATACTTAGGTTAGAACATAATCTTCCATTAAACTGTTACACAAGCTTGAAAATCTGCAACATGGGTTTTCCCAAAGCAGCTCAAACACTTTTTGGAAATATCTTGTATTAAATAAGAAACTATCCTCCTATTAAGCATATTTCCATTGTCTAGTCTGTTCCCCTGGAACCACAATGAAAAAATGAACCCCTCTCCCATCTCTCAGGAAGTGTTTAGCCAAGTGGGTAAAATGTTAATATAACAGTTAATTGAATTCCTAAACTGGATGAAACGCTGAACTTCTGAGATTCTGATTTTATATTCCTTCTAAATCTTGTTTCCATGTAACATAGTCTCGGTCTTCTCAATTCTTCATGGATCATAACTGGCAGACCCTTTATCATCCTGGTCATACCCCTCAAACATGCTCTAGTCCCAGAGCAATAATCAAGTCTTGACTAGTGGACCAACACCCACTGCCTGGGAGTGGTTCCTCAGCTTCAGTTGAAAAGGATTCTGATCTATCGGTAAGGCTTGCTGTGGGTGTGAAATAACCTATCACACATGTAACACCCTTGCTCTAGACTATGAGGTCCATCTTAAAGTATGACCTCCAGAACTAAATACCAATTCCAGGAAGCCTCTGATTAGTCCAGAGGACAATGGAACCATTTTGTCCTGGGCTGGGTATACCACATATCTACTAAGGAGTTAATGAACAACTCAAGTTTCTTTCATTTTGTTTTTGTTTCCCACTGATGCTACTTCTCTCCCTTAGCCTGTATACTTTTTGAACTCCAATGTAGGATATCACATTTATCATTATTAAATTTCATCATCAGATTCAGGGCATATGGAAAGCAAAATGTGTCTCACAATATATTAACTATCTCTCCAGAAACAAGTAAAATCTGAATTTGCTAACACTTCACTGATTGCCTTGTAAGTCCCAATAAAAATGTTTACAAATAACATGCCCTAAAAGTGCTTTATTTGTGCTAAAAACCTAGAAACTCTTTTTGCTGAGATACAGATCATAACCTAAACTCATTTTAAATATGCAATTCAGTTGCTTTTAGAATAGTCACAATGTTGTGCAACCATCATCACTAACTAATTCCAGAACGCTTTCACCACCCAAAAACAAATCCCACACTGTTGAAGCAGTTACTCTCCATCTAGCAGCTCCTTTTTTTTTTTTTTTGAGATAGAGTCTTGCCCGGTCGCCCAGACTGGAGTGCAGTGGTGTGATCTCAGCTCACTGCAGCCTCTTGCAGCTCTTTTTGAATATGGTTTATTCAACCAGCTACAAATAATCTTAATTACATTACAATCTAGTTCACATCTATTCAACCTGTCTGCAAGAGTATCACAAGACATACTTTCAGCTGCCTTGCTGAAATCTAGACATTACTGTGTTTTTCTGATTCACCAATCTGGTGACCCTGTCTAAAAGGAAACGATGTTAATGTGACAGGGCTTTTCTCAGGGAGCTCATGTTGGCTTCCAGGCATCACTTTTCTCGCTAAGTGTTCATAAGTTATTCATCTGACCATGTGCTCTGGAATTTTTCCAGTCCAAAGTTTTGCCAGAAACTAGTTTACTAGACCAGAATTTGTGGTATTTATCTTCTTTTCCTTTTTAATAATTAGTACATTTGCACCCCCCCATTTTTAAAAACCACAGTCCCGTCCTTCACAATGCCTTGAAGATCACTGACTACAGTTCAGCAATTACACCTATCCAATTAGTATAATTATGGCTTTAACTTAAGCTCTATAAGCCAAGAACAGGACACCTCAATGGAGAATGGAAACAAACTATCATAAAACACAAAACAGCTGAGAACTGACCATGACCATCTCCCAAATTCTTTGAAACAGTCCCTGAAGAAAGTCTTAAGAGTCCAAAAAAAAAAAAAAAAATTAAGTTAAAGAAAGAAAACAGTCCCTTAAATCCGTAAAGTTAAAGAAAGAAAAAAATAGTCCCTCATATTCGTAACCATAACTCTGATAGAAAAAAGTGTTCCTAACCAAACAAAACAAAACAAAAGACAACCTGGAACAAACACTACTGATAGTAAAGTAGGTTTGAGGAATATTGCATATGTTATCATTTGCCTCGGAGATTTAGAATTTACTGGTCTATGATAAACACTCCGAGTAGGCCAGGCACGGTGGCTCACGCCTGTAATCCCAGCACTTTGGGAGGCTGACGTGGGTGGGGCTCACCTGAGGCCAGGAGTTCGAGACCAGCCTGACCAACATGGTGAAACCCTGTCTTTAAAAAAAATAAAAATTTAAATTTAAATTAAAAAAAATTCCAAGTAATCTGCCACTTAAATAATCTTTGATCTGGTTTAACTCAGTATTTCTGAAACTTGTTTCACCACTAAACCCTTTCTTTAATGTCACAGCACAATACATCTCAAAAAATACTGATCTAGAAAGTCAGCCATATAGTTTTTCAAACTCCAAATGTGTACTCTCTTTTCACACAGAGAATAAATTATGTTAGTTTGGCAAGTCTAGTCATCTCTTCACCATCTTTATGTCAAAGCTGTTAATCCAAAACCTATTTTCTCAATGCCAACTTTACTACACGCTATTAATCTGCTTAACATTACAATTTAACTTGCTTGAAAACACTCTGGAAAATCCTAACCAACTTCCCCTAAAAGGAAAAGTTAAGCCATATGTTTTGAAATGCTCAACAGTTGAAGCTGCCTTGTTCTGAAAAAAAAAAAAAAAAAAAAAAAAAAAAAAAAAAAAAAAAAAAAAAAAAAAAAAAAAAAAAAAAAAAAAAAAAAAAGAAGAAGAAATCAGTTCATAAACTAGAGCACAAGGCACTCTCCAGTGCACATTTCCTAAGAGAGACACTGCTAAGATTCGAAAGGTAAGATACGATCCAAACGTCAGAAAAGCAGGATCTCTATCTCACTCCTCACACCAAAATCAATTCCAAACAGATCAGAGAGTTAAATATTAAAACATTTTACACCCTAAACATACTAGAGGAAAACATGGGAGGATGTTTTTATATAATCTTGGCATAAATAAGGACTCTCTAAAAATCATGCAAAAAATTCAAAAGCTAAAAATAAAATATTAGTAAGTTCAAATATGTTTTAAAATGTTAAATTATTTGAAATATCTTACAAAAAGTCAAAATTTAAAGGACAATGGCCAGGTAAGGTGGCTCACGCCTATAATTCCAGCACTTTGGGAAGTTGAGGTGGCAGATCACCCGAGATCAGGAGTTCAAGACCAGCCTGGCCAACATGGCAAAACCCTGTCTCTACTAAAAACTACAAAAATTAGCCGAGTATGGTGGTATATATCTGTAATCCCAGTTACTCGGGAGGCTGAGGCACGAGGTTGAACCCAGAAGGCAGAGACCGCAGTAAACTGAGATTGCGCCACTGCACTCCAGACTGGGCAACAGAACGAGACTCTGTCTCAAAATAAATAAATAAATAAATAAAGACAAAGTGGAATGAGTATTTATAACACCCATGGTGTACCATGAGCCAATTTTCTCAATATATAAAGAGCTCTTACAAATCAATAAGAAAAAGACGGACAATCCAACAGAAAAATGAGCAAAAGATTCTGCCAAAACAGCTCACAGAAAATAACATACAGTTGGGAGGCCAAGGCAGGCAGATCACCTGAGGTTGGGAGTTCGAGATCAGCCTGACCAACGTAGAGAAACCCCTGTCTCTATTAAAAATACAAAATTAGCCAGGCATGGCGGCGCATGCTTGTAATCCCAGCTACTTGGGAGACTGAGGCAGGAGAATCGCCTGAACCCAGGAGGCAGAGGTTGCAGTGAGCCAAGATCGCACCATTGTACCTCAGCCTAGGCAACAAGAATGAAACTCCATCTCAAAAAAAAGAAGAAGAACATACAAATGGCTTTTAAACACATGTAAAGATGCTGAGCTTCACTCATAATTAGATAATCCAAAAATGTAGCTACAAGGAAATACCATTTTCACCTATGAAACTGGCAAATATAAAAAAAAGTTTGTAATACTCTGGGATGGTAAAATTAAAGGGGAAATAGCTTTCTTACATATACATTATGGCCTCTTAGGAGAGCAAATTGGCAATATTTATAAAAACAAAATACGCATATTCCCTTTGACCCAGAAATTACACTTTTAGAAATTTATCCTGCAAGAATACTCATACATGCACAATGGCATACCTAGAAAGTTACTAATTACAGCACTCTCTGTAACAGTTAAAGCTGAAGAGAAAACGTCCATTGATAGGTTAAATCCAAAACTGAAAACTAAGGAACTGTGAAGGAAAAAAAAGAGGCACTTCATTCTATATTCATTCATGTAGAATGAATCTTAAGATGCAAAGCAAAATGGGCCAGGCACGGTGGCTCATGCCTGTAATCTCAACACTTTGGGAAGCCAAGGTGGGCAGATCACCTGAGGTCAGGAGTTCAAGACCAGCCCTGCCAACATGGTGAAACCCTGTCTCTACTAAAAATGCAAAAATTAGCCGGGTGTGGTGGCAGACACCTCTAGTCTCAGCTACTTGGGAGGCTGAGGCAGGAGAATTGGCTGAACCCAGCAGATAGAGGTTGTAGTGAACCAAGATCGCACCACTACACTCCAGCCTGGGCAACAGAGCAAGACTCCATCTCAAAAAAAAAGGCCAGGCACGGTGGCTCATGCCTATAATACCAGCACGTTGGGAGGCCAAGGTGGGTAGACCACAAGGTCAGGAGTTTGAAACCAGACTGACCAACATGGTGAAACCCTGACTCTACTAAAAAAACAAAATTAGCCGGGCGTGGTCGTGCATGCCTGTACTCCCAGCTACTCAGGAGGCTGAGGAGGAGGATTGCTTGAACCCGGAGGCAGACATTGCAGTGAGCCAAGATCGTGCCACTGCACTCCAGCCTAGGCGACAGAGTGAGACTCTGTTTCAAAAATAAAAAAGATGCAAAGCAAAATGTACGGTGTGCTACCACTTCTAAACCAATCAAAGTGATTCGTATTTATATGTACAGAGTGTCTATGGAAAGAGACACAATAATAACAGCAGCTCCGTGTGGGGAAGACAACTGAACAGCTGGAGAAAGAAGACTCAGAATATAGACTTTTTTCAGTGTTATATACTTGCATAGTCTCTGAATTATGTGTCACGTCTGTGTATTACCTATTTCTAAGAAAAGTATGTTTTAAATTTAAAACTTTTAAATTAAGACCAAATCTATCTAAAAAACATTTCTGTCAGGATTCTCAAATTTTTAAATCAAAACCCTAAAAGTTAAGCCACTGTCAAACACTACCTTTTCGAACTATCAATTATGAAAAGGCATTGCCCAAACTAATGACATAGCATGTCTTCAGGGAAGAAATACATTTTTGTGCAGTGGTGACCACATCTCATAGCAGCCTTGAACTCTTGGACTCAAGTGATCCTCCCACCTCAGCCCCTCAAGTAGTTGGGACTACAGGTGTGTTCCACCACACCAGGCTAATTTTTTTATTTCTTATATTTTGTAGAAACAGAGTCTCAATATGTTGCCCAGGCTGGTCATGAACTCCTGGCCTAATGCTATCCTCCCACCTCAACCTTTGAAAGTTTTGGGATTACTGGTATGAGCAACAGGGCCCACCCCCCTCCAAAATATTTTGTTATAATAGTCATTTAAGTAAAAGATAAATTTTGTTTACTTTTAGCTGTTTTAAAGGTCATCGGAGATGTTATTTATAGTAAAATGATCTGTTAATTAATGCCCACTGCATATCTCTGAGACTTTTTCTATTTAAATTTCATCATTTTCCTGTTTTTAATAATCATGGGTTTTTTTTCTCTTCTTTTCAAAATTTCCTTTTCTAATTTTGCCCCATTCCCTCTTGTATACCTCAGTTCATTCTACCTCAGTTTTTAGGTCACAATTAATTCTATTCGAGAAAATATTTTTAGTTTCTTATGTTGCTCACCAATGATCCCAAGCAATAGTCTGACATTTTTTAACCTTATGGATAAATACCTAACAGAGTAATACTATTTCCTTCTACTACAGAAATCTCATAGTCTTAGAGCCCAGTGTGTCTCAGTCCCCAAACAGCTGCCCCAACAGAAGCCAAGCCCTGGGCTGGCAGCGCCTCTCCAATGTTCCTTCTGCTTTTTGTTATGATTTCCAGTGAGTCAACAGGAAGGTATTCTGAGTAAAGAAATAGAGGCTTTTAGACAGGACTTTCCTCCTCCCACAACCCCAAAAATACAGTTCTTGCCAAATGATCCAAGGCAATTTCCAATCCAATTTGCCACTCCTGTCTATATGAGGTAACTTTTTAACAAACAAGAAAGTGGTAGGAAGGAACACGTTTCTAAGCTGAATCCAAAGCAGATACCAGGTTATGAAGAAGGGAAGCAATTAGGAAGGGTCCAACAAGCTAGTTAGACAGAAAAATATGTGAGACAATTGGAGACTTTCCCTCAGGTGGCGGGTGCAAGAGAGTCCAAAATAAGTGGTAGTAAACAGATCTAGTTCCTCACAGACTTGAAAACTACACAAGTTTACTTAATGTCCTGGGCACCAGCTAAGGAGGTTGGACTGAAATATTGCCACTTCAGCGTCTGCAGAAGAGCACTAGCCTGGGCTTGAATTCCAATATACGACCTTAGGAAAAGTGTTATCAACTCTATTTTTTTCCCTCTTTAAAATAAAAATAATGCTTATCTACAATGTCATATGTAAATTTCATCATCATTCCGCTTAATTAACAGTAGTTACTAATGTTGTTATTACTTTTAGAAGGAGAAGTACAGCAGCAGCAGACTAATACGGCAGTTAAGAGAAAGGACTTCGGAGTCCTTGCCAAACCTGAAATCTGGATCAACCACTTACTAGATGAGTGAGTTAACTTCTCAGTTTTGCTTTCTTATCTGTTAAATGTAGATAATAAGCACCTCAAAGAGCTTCAAGAATAGCTAATTAGATAAAACATGTAAAGTGCTTAGCACAGTACCTTGCACATAGAAAGTATGCAATAAGTGGTACTGATCATGACAATGAGAAAGAGGGGAGAGCAAGGGGAATACACTGACTTTGGGACAGACAGAAAATATTTTAGATAATGACTGCCTTGAAAATCGCAGGTTTCTGGTTTTTTGTTTTGGGGGATTATTTTGGCTTTGGTTTAGTTGCCTTAAAGGCAAAGTCCTGAGGTTTCTATGATAAAATGCCTCACTGAAATAACTAATTCTTCCCAACACACAATTGTTTTAAAAAAAAATGTTAACACAACATTCAAACATTCAAACTTAAGTAAACTCTTACTCTTCAAAATAAACCATAATCAGATCTTTCTTAAACATTTGTATGTTTAAGATGTTTTAAATTCACACAGTGTCAAACCACAGAGATCAATCATATTACTAGGAGACTTCTAGAAGAAAAACGAAGCAGCAGAGCCCTGATTTGATCAGGTAGGCCTCAGGCCCTCCAGGTTCCACTGGCACTTCACTCGGCTAGCTCAAAGATACGGTCTCTAGGCAACCAAGTCCTGAATTAAGCAAACAACCCCAGTAATATGAATCACTTCCGGATGTTCTCACTTTGCCTACCAGTGCTTTCTTACAAAAATACTCCTTGTCAAGGGGTTTATTTAGCACCAGCTAGAAACAACCAAGAGTTCATCAGATACCACAAGGCTTAAGAATGTTCAAAACAGGTTCCACTACCAACCAGTATCCCCAGATGGGACATTGTGAAGCAGAAGGAATTGTGCAGCAATCAGAGGCAGGTCACCATACTAAGCCCGAAAATGAAATTCTAGAACATGCCAACTTGGGTTCTCAAATGTATCGTTACTAGTTTGTCATTAAGGGCATTAAAATATATAAAAACAGTTGTTGTTTGCTTTTGATTTTACAGGAGAAAAATAAAAGAAGAAAATAATAAATAAATGAAAAAATAGTTGCTCTGACCTGTAAGATATATATGCCACATGAGGTCAAACTAACTGGTCACTTAGCCCAGCCAGACTTTTTCCCAGCCTTGACTGGTGGACATTCCATAGACTCAGCTGCCTGGTTAACACTGGTTTTTCAGTCATATCTACTTCAGTACCTATTGATTATAAGGGGAAGTGGTAAACTCTGTAACCCAACTCTTTTGGCTACCTGCTCCTTTCTTCCCACCTTGAAAGGATCTTTTATGTGCCACACTATCCTTCATGAAATAAAGAGAGATCATTTAAGCTATTAACAAGACTGGAGATGGAAAAGGACTTAATGAAAAATAAAAACTACAACAGGGCAAAGCAACTACCATTAACAGAACCAAGGAAAAAATATCAAGACTGTAGAAAATCAAGTCAGTGCAACAAAAGATGTAAGACACATACCTAGAATGCTTATTTAATATAAACAAAATGAAAAGCCATAAAACATACTATGCAGATCTAACTAATGATCAGAACCAATGAATTTGAACTAATCATTAAAGGCATAATGGACAATTTCCTAGAGCTAAAATAAACAAAGAAGAGACACTATAAACCAAGAAGAGTCTCCACATTACAGGCAAAATTGCTAAGCCAATATCAACCCTAACATATTAACTGGGAAATGTTTATACCTCAAGGACCAACAATTCTACAAATTTCAAGTCAAAAAAAGTTTAAAAAAAATCAAGTTACTTGTTACAGAGTTAAAATTAAGCTAGCTTCACATAAGCAAAGTCGTATATATTTTTATCAAAAAAATGAAATATGGTTCACCATAATTAAAAAGTCCAGAATATATATATATATATATACATATATATATTATTTGACAAAGTAGACATCAATTGCTAATAGGTAATAAACAGATGGTTTTAAAATGCTATTAGAGGCCTGTAATTCCACCATTTTGGGAGGCTGAGGCAGGAGGATCACTCAAGGCCAGAAGTCCGAGATCAGTTCCCCTTATAATCAACATAACAAGACCCCATCTCTACAAATAAACAATAAGCCAACAGAATATTAAACTGAAAATTTTGGCAAGGTTTTAGAGAAATTAAACTCTCTAGACTTCGAGTTGATAGAAGAAATTACAAACAAAGATTAACATTTACACTCCATAAAATTTAAAACTACAATGAAGAAAACAAATACAATGAAACATCAAGGGAAAACGTTTGTAACAAATATGAGAGAAGGTGCATGTCCGTGTTATGAGAGCTCACAAAAGTTAACATCATGACCCTAGAAGACAGGCACATAACAAAAATAGAAAATTTACATAAGAAAATAATACTGATAAACAAATATTTAAGAAAATGTTTAACCTCTCCAGCAATCAAAGTAATATAACTTTAAAGAGGAATAAACCTAAATAAATTAAGAACATTAGATAGCCACTGAAAATAGTAAATTAAGACAACACAGGCTGGGTTTGGCTGCTCACGCCTGTGTCCTAGCACTTTAGCAGAAGGATGGCTTGAGCCCCAGGAGATGGAGACCAGCCTGGCAACATAGAGAAATACCATCTCTACAAAAAAACAAATTTGTTTTAATTAGTTAGGTGAAGTGGAGTGGGCCTCTAGTTCCACCTACTTGAGACACGGAGGTAGGCGTATCTTTGTTCTTTCAAGGAAAATTTCCTATACTCACTCTTGTTTTTTTTTTTTTTTTTTTTGAGACAATGTCTGGTTCTATCACCCAGGCTGCAGTACAGTGGTGTGATCTCAGCTCACTGCAAACTCCGCCTCCCAGGTTCAAGTGATTCTTGTGCTCAGCTTCCAGAGTAGCTGGGATTACAAGCGCACGCTACCACACTCTGGTGGTTTCACCATGTTGGCCAGGCTGGTCTCGAACTCCTGGCATCAAATGATCCACCTGCCTTGCCTCCCAAAATGCTGGGATTACAGGCATGAGGCACCACGCCACCTAGCCTATAGTCATAATTTTATAATAAAGAAAAGGGAAGGGATTAAGTAAAAGGAAAAACCTTAAGTATATAATTTTTAGATCTAATCACAAATTCACATTTTTAAGTTACTACACAGATGTTCCTCGATTTATGAAGGGGTTATATCGCTATAAACCCACTGAAAGTTGAAAATATTGTAAGTCGAACCCCTTCCCTTTTCTTAATCCTTCCCCTTTTCCTTTATTATAAAATTATGACTGTAGTCCGGGCACAGTGTTTCACACCAGTAATCTCAGCACTTTCGGAGGCCGAGGCAGGTGGATCACAAGGTCAGGAGTTCAAGACCAGCCTAGCCTACATGGTGAAACCCCTATCTCTACTAAAAATACAAAAATGAGCCAGGCGTGGTGTCACATGCCTGTAATCCCAGCTACTCAGGAGACTGAGGCAGGAGAATCACCTGAACCTGGGAGGCAGAGGTTGCAGTGAGCCAAGATCATGCCACTGCACTCCAGCTTGGACGACAGAGAGAGACTCCATCTCGGGGGGGGGGGGGGATTATGACTGTAAAAAGCATTTTAAATATATAGTACTATATTGAGTAAAAAGGAAGTCTCACACCCTCTACCCTAATTCCACTCCCTAGAAGTAGCCTCTGTTTCTGGTTTTTCCTTCAGACAAAAGCTTAAGTCTGAAGTGAAAAAACTAGGGCTACCAACCCTAGGACCTTGGAAGTGCCCAGAAAATTCCTGTCATCTTCACATGAAATCTGTTTTTGCTTTTGCAGATTTAATGTGAAAATTCAGGAGGCCAGGCGTGGTGGCTCTCGCTTGTTAATTGCAGCACTTTGGGAGGCTGAGGCAGGCGGATCACCTGAGGTTAAGGAGTCTGAGACCAGCCTGGCCAATACAGTGAATCCCCATCTCTACTAAAAAATACAAAAATTAGCCAGGCATGGTGGCAGGAATCTGAAATCCCAGCTACTTGGGAGGCTGAGGCAGGAGAATCAATTGAACCCCAGAGAAGGAGGTTGCAGAGAGCCAAGATTGTGCCACTGTATTCCAGCCTGGGCAACAAGAGTGAGATTCTGTCTCAAAAAAAAAAAAAAAAAAAAAAAACAATATTCAGGGTGATTGGGTAAAAGTTTATTGAGTGCCTACTATATTTCACTGTGCCAAGCAATTAACCATCACAGCAACTCCGTAAGATGCATAGTGTTCCCATTCTGCAAAGGACAAATGTGAGCTTAATGCCTGAAGCTAAGCAACTTGCAAAACCAGAATCTGAACTCACATCTGCCAAAACAGAAAGTCTGATTCTTTTCAGTGTGCCAAGATATATGGACATTCAAGATTTTCAAAAACGTTTTATTCAGACTTTTGGAATTTCTGTTTTACTTAATTATTCATATTATGAGAATATAGAGTCACATGACTTTTCTTAGTAACAATAATGGGTGCTAACTAGTTGACTCTCTACATTTAATTTTAAATTTTGCTAAGCCAGATGCAGTGACTCACGCCTATAATTCCAGTACTTTGGGAGGCCAAGGTGGGCGGATCACTTGAGGTCAGGAGTTCAAGACTAGTCTGGCCAACATGGTGAAATCCGGTCTCTACTAAAAACACAAAAATTAACTGGGTGTGGTGGTGGGCACCTGCAATCCCAGCTACTCAAGAGGCTGAGGCAGAATTGCCTGAACCTGGGAGGCAGATGTTGCAGTGAACCTAGATCACACCACTGCACTCCAGTCTGTTTTGCTAAATTTTCAGCTACATGGTAGGGTAAAAAGCTTTTGGTGGTCACATTACTCCCATTTGTATGAATACTCTCATTTGTAATTGTTATGGTGTAGAAAAGCACTCAGCTTCAACCACTTTAACAAATACACTTTTAAATGCAACCCACTTCTTATGGTGAAGCCTGTCCAAGGCAGCTGCACTAAATTAACTATGAGAAAAGAGAATGGAGGTTTCCGGCTATGTCACTATTTTAATAGTTAAGAATAAATCTCATCCCATACTTCCCCTTGGTAACTACAAATAAATAAAAGCATCAGCTTTTAGTGCCACCATGCCATTAAGCAGCTACATGCTATGGTCCCTAAGTCACATTGGGTCTCATGCGATGATTAAACTAGACTTCCCATCGGTACAAAGAGAGCTTGGGTCACATCCTAAAAATGATCCCCCTCAACATTTAAGTGATGCTCCTCAGTTTGAGAATTCCAGAAGCTGCTGGGCATGATATTCTTCCTAGTCACCTTACCTACCCATTTTGTTTTCTTGCTTCTTAAATGTCCTAACTTCTGTTTTCATGATCACAGTGTGCCGGCATGGACATATCCCAATGTTCATGGAATTCTGATACCACTTAGAGGGAGATGAGATCTGAAGAGCCCATCTCAGAAAATGCTCTATGCCGACAATCAAGACATACGCACAAAAGTGACTTTGTTTCCCAAGAACTAATTTCTTTCCAAGATACTTTTTCAATTCCCCTAACTTACAGAAGGTGACACGCTTCTGTTTAGTGCTAAGCTCAACTTAACACCATGGAGTTGCTGACAGTCTCCAACCAGCCAGAGTTCCTACTTTCCCTTCTCCAAGAGGGGTATGCGCTACTCCTTGAGCTGCAGTATGGGCACTCAGCAGCAGAAGGGTGGCTCGTGATAGACTTGAAAGCACACACCAGGAATTCTCTGAAAGTCAGAGAATGCTGGAATTAACAACTTTCGTCCTGTGACCTTTAACATAACTGAATTTTCTTCCATTTCCAATACGAATCATACTTTCTTCTCATTTGCAGATTTCCCTGTATTTTTCCCACCTGACATCTTCTCTTTTTGGTTATTTTCACCTTAATCTTATTCTGATTTTTTTTTTTCTTGTTTGAGATGGAGTTTCGCTCTTGTGGCCCAGGCCGAAGTGCAATGGCGCGATCTTGGCTCACCGCAACCTCTGCTTGCAAGGTTCAAGCGATTCTCCTGCCTCGGCCTCCCGAGTAGCTGAGATTACAGGCACGTGCCACCATGCCGAGCTAATTTTTTGTACTTTTAGTAGAGACGGGGTTTCTCCATGTTGGTCAGGCTGGTCTTGAACTCCTGACCTCAGGTGATCCACCCACCTCGGCTTCCCAAAGTGCTGGGGCTACAGGCATGAGCCACAGTGCCTGGCCATTAGTCTGAACTTTCTACTACTTCCTCCTGTCCAAGACGTGAGCACTGAACATACCTCACACACTTAAATGTTACCTCCTCCGCCTGAGTGAAACAGTATTCATCGCTCCTATACAACTGCTCCTTAGCCAACACAAACGTAAAACACAGTAAGAACAGGAAAAAGGATAAAAATAAACTTTGGTTTAAGCATAAATAGTAATTTAAAATGTATAAAGGACTCATAAAATCGCTGATCTATGGTGCAGCCCTTAGCAAAAAGCCTTGAATAGTTAGGTGATATTAGAACAGTGGCTTAATTTCAATATCGAAGCTGCTCTCCAAACAATGAAGAAGAGCAGAAATCTCTATATTTTCTATTTCTCAGCAACTCCCAGTGCTCATGTACAGGACTCACCCCTAAATTTTCCCACTTAACCTTTCGGGGAAACACAAACCCACATCCACAGAACACTCTTGTCTCTCTGCACTTATACTCACTCCTACTTATACTCACTGCCTCTACACAGTCATACTCACTCTCTACACACTCCTCTCTTTCCCCAAGAAAGGGCTCTGTTACAGGCACAGGAGAAAATGGAATGCCCCAGGATACACAATGGGGCCACTGTACTACAAGGTGGAGCTTTTAGTAGGTGGAGTTGAGGTATTATAAATAAAACTGAAGAGGGGAAGGTTTTCTCCCTCCCATCTCTATGATCTTTATTCCTGGCCTCAGAGCTGCTGTAAATCCCAGATCCTGGGGCTCTTCCAACTTGGGAGGGGTGGAGGTTATGAAGGAAACAGGATGGAACCAAACCAAAAAAGTGAATAGGGCCTAGTGCTAGAGGGGAAAGAGGGGCTCTCTGGGAGCACATAAGATACAGCCCGACTCACCAAGGCAGGAGAAAGAACTGGAAGAGGTTAATAGCTAGCTAATAACAAAGAGCATGCCATTTGTCCTTGGTGCACTCACAACACTTTTTAGGGGTGGCAGCAGCCACAAAGGTGGCTGACAGGGATCCTAGTTCTCTTTTCTCACCAGAACATTCCCAGGCTTCTTTCCTTTGTCCTCTCTAGTTATGCAATCTAAATAGGTGCTTCCAATGTTGTTTTTTTAAAATCAAAGCCTTAAACAACAGCAACAAAAATCACCACACCCAGTTTTAGGACTGCCTCCATAAAATAGATTAGGCACCTTTCCATGATGCCAGGCCAATGGGCAGTGTGCCAAGGTAATATGCACTATTATGCCCTCCCTTAAAAAAAAGAAATAAAACATGAAGATTATTACAATGTCTTTACTGCTTTAGTTACTACCTTTTTTTTTTTTCCTGAGACGGAGTTTTGCTCTCTGTTGCCCAGGTTGGAGTGCAATGGCACAATCTCAGCTCACTGCAGCCTCACAACCTCTGCCTCCCAGGTTCAAGCGATTTTCCTGCCTCAGGCTCCTGAGTAGCTGGGATTACAGGCATGTGCCACGACACCAGGCTAATTTTGTATTTTTATTAGAGACAGGGTTTCTCCATGTTCATCAGGCTGGTCTGGAACTCCAGACCTCAGGTGATTCACCTGCCTCAGCCTACCAAAGTGTTGGGATTACAGATGTGAGCCACCGCCCCCAGCCAGTTTCTTCTTAAATATGCAAAAGCACTGAACTAAAAAACACCCCAGGGGATCATGGCCTGTGGGTGGTCTTTAAAGGAAATAGGCTACTTTCCTATACTGAAAAAAAACATCTGACAGAAAAAAAGAGTAGCTGTAAATAAAATGCCTTGCTAACACAGCACTCGATGAAGGAAATATGATGACATGTATTATTCTACTCAGGCCAAGATATCCCAGCATAAGGCAGAGTTCTTAAATTGTTTTAAATCTTGTTTTTCAACAGGGGAGGAGTAGGGAACAAGGAAGGACCGTAAGAATCACTAGAGACATTTAAAATACCGTCGGCCTTCCTTATCCATGGGTTCTGCATCCATGGAGTCAACCAACTATGGATCAAAAACAGTCAGAAATAAAGAATGATACAAATAAAATACAGTGTAACATCTATTTATGTAGCATTTACATTGGATCAGGTATCATAAGTAATCTAGAGATGATTTAAAGAATATGCAATGTACTTAGGTTATATGCAAATAGCATGCCATTTTATATAAGGCACTTGAGCAACAGTAGATGCTGGTATCTGCAGGTGTCCTGGAACCAATCTCCCCCAGACACCAAGGGACTACTATATATAGGTCTCTGGCCCTTCCAACCCAGACTTACTGAACCACAATCTCTATGGGAAGGCCCAGATATCTGTATTTGTTTTAAAGTTCCCCCAAGTGATTCTAACACATACACCTGGTTATAAGAATCATAGTTAAAAAAAAACGATGGGGCAAGGCACGGTGACTCACGCCTGTAATCCCAGCACTTTGGGAGGCGCAGGTGGGTGGATCACCTGAGGTTAGGAGGTCGAGACCAGCCTGGCCATTATGGTAAAACCCTGTCTATACTAAAAATACAAAAATTAGCCGGGTATAGTGGTGGGCATCTATAATTCCAGCTACTTGGGAGGCTGAGGCAGGAGAATCGCTCGAACCCAGGAGGCAGAGGTTGCAGTAAGCCGAGATCACGCCACTGCAATACAGCCTGGGTGACAGAGTGAGACTTCATCTCGGGGGGGGGAAAAGAAAAAATCATGGAAACTATTCTTCAATCAAGAAAACTATGAGTAGACCAAAAACTCAGGCCTCAGTGTTCTCATATAAATGAGATGATTGAACTAGATTAGCAGCTGAATTAGATTAGTGGTAGTGTTGGGGGTGGGGAGGTGTTAGCCAAAATACTCTCTGTAAAAAGTGGAATTTTATTCCAGAAATTCAACAGTAAAACAAAAACAGAGCTGCTTTGGATGGGAGAAGGAAGGTGTGTTCAGGCTCTTCCCTCTCAACCCCAGGTCACCTCAGCAGAATCACCAAAGCTCCACAGAGCACAAGATGGTCTCTTAGAACAGCTACAGCTTTCAAATTCTTTGAACTTCCAGACTTAGAAGTCCACAATTTAAATGGCAGAGATCTTCCAATTTTTGTTTTCTTCTAAACTTCATATGAAGAAATGCCCCCATCTCTAGTGATATAGCATGTCTTGCTATGTCATCTTCTATTATTTAGAAAGACAAGTGTTAGCCTTCTCACTGCAGTCATCACTGAAACCCAAGCTCCAGTTTCCTGGAAGAGTTTTAAGCTCGGAAAAGAAGCCTAGATACAAGACAGCATGCAAAATACAGGTTAGTGTTTGCCCCAGGAGAAGGAAGAATGGGACCAGAGGGGCATGAAAGAGACTTTATTTATTTATTCTTTTTTTTGAGACTGAGTCTCGCTCTGTCACCCAGGCTGGAGTACAATGGCATGATCTCGGCTTACTGCAACCTCTGCCTACTGAGTTCAAGTGATTCTCCTTCCTCAGCCTCCCGAGTAGCTGGGATTACAGGCATGTGCCACCACACCCCCACTAATTTTGTA
This sequence comes from Plecturocebus donacophilus, assembly GCA_004027715.1. Taxonomy (NCBI): domain Eukaryota; kingdom Metazoa; phylum Chordata; class Mammalia; order Primates; family Pitheciidae; genus Plecturocebus; species Plecturocebus donacophilus. Next base: position 105,809 of record PVKP010001877.1, read on the forward strand.
TTTTTAGTAGAGATGGGGTTTCTCCATGTTGAACAGGCTGGTCTCAAACTCCAGACCTCAGGTGATCCACCCATCTCGGCTTCCCAAAGTCCTGGGATTACAAACGTGAGCCACCGCGTCCGGCCCAAAAGAGACTTTAAATGCAGCTATGTTGGTTTTGTTTTGTTTTTAGAGGAAAGGGGAATATCTGAAGTGTTAACATTTGTTAGTTCTGGGACACAAGGATATTTGTTATATTGTTCTCTGGACTTTCTTGTAGCATTTTAAGATTTTCAGAATTAAAACACACACACACACACACACACACACACACTCTTATTAGCACCATTTGAAACACTCTTGATTTTTATTAAATGTTAATTATAAATATTTCAATATCCCTCACTTGCCTTCTTCACCAAGGCTCACTTACAGACTACATGTCCTATAATTGCAAACACCCTGGGACTCTGCAAAAGAACACCAGCATCAGAACAAAAGAAATGAATCACTGCTAACAAATCGACACTCTAAAATTAAGAACACAAGGTCTTGGGGCATCTGAAAAAGGAAAAGAACAGCTTTACATTCACTTCATAAGAATGCAGAGGATGCTGCCTCTGAATACTGCCTAACAAATGGACCTACACCAACAGCACTACACTTCTAAGCCTCCCAAACCAAGCACCCACTCCACAGGTCACGGGAGAAGATTCAATTCATATATAAATCCAAATTCATGAAGAATTAGTGAAATATTAAAGCCAATAACTTCAAACCCTAAAGATCCTATTTCCACCCCACAGTTGGTAATGCCCAAAACATGCACAATCAGCATAAAACTGAACAACACAAACCTGAAAATTTTTCAGTACACTTAAATGCCCATCACAGTGATTCATGATAAACTGTCATCAAGGCTACTTACTGCCATAAATACCCTATCTGTACTTCAGCCACCTCAACCACCAGCTTCCCAGTTACATATGCAACATACTCAAAGAAATCCTTTTCTTTTTTTTCCCCTGAAACAAGAGTTTTGTCACCCAGGCTGGAGTGCAGTGGTGAGAATATGGCTCACTGCTGCCTCGACCTCCCAGACTGAAGTGATTCCCCCCTCCTCAGGCTCCCAAGTAGATGGGACTACAGGCATGCACCACCACGCCTGGCTAATTTTTAAATTTTTTTTGTAGAGACAGGGTCTCACTATGTTGCCCAGTCTGGTCTCAAACAGCTGAGTTCAAGTGATTCTCCTGTCCCGGCCTCCCAGCACGTTGAGATTACAGACGTGGACCACCAAGCTCAGCCTCAAAGAAATTTTTATTTGTATTTACACTATTATCAGTTCCCTTCTCTTAATCTTCTCTCCAGTCAGCCAATCTTTACCTCTTTGCTTCTTCCAAATGACAAAGGTACTCATAAGCCACATTCTGACGTCTCCTTTCATCCATCTCCTCTGCAGTAAGTCTTTCATTATCCAGGACAGCTAAAACATAAAAGAAAGAATGTAAACACCAGAATCTGTTGCCTTCCTGAGTGACAAAAGATTGCCACAGCATCAATTTCCTACTACTCACCTAGAAAGTCAGGGTAACTGATGAATGTGTGGCTAGCCACGTGTACTACAATGACCTTCCTAAAAAAAGAACTATGTGGTTTCAACAATACTCATCTTGACCTTTTTAAAAATGTATAATATAAATATCACTAAATTTAGTGTAAACTTGAAAAATACTGTCTTGAGATTTTGGCCCAGATCTATCCCTACCTGCCAGAACTTCTACATACAGATCTGATAATGCTGTTTCCCTCTTTTATTAATGACCAATGCCAGCAGTTATTCAGAAATAAGTGGCAGTAATTGTACTAAGCATTTTACCCGTATTCTCTCACTGAAACCCCACAACAATCCGGTGATTATTGCTCCTATTTTACAGATGAAGAAACTGAGGCTAGGTGAGCTCAGCCCCATGGCAAATAAACGCAGGGCCTGAATTCACACTGGAGAGTCTGTCTCCAAAGCCCGAGCTTAACCTTGAAGCCATCTGCTTCCTTCATGGGCACCAGGTATGGAATAAATTCCTCACTCCTTGGGAAGACATTCAAGGCCTTTCCCAGTCTGGTCTCCACTATTTTTGGAAACTTCTCTGCACTTCCTTCCATCACTGTGCACTCCACACCACTCAGTTCCCAGCACATACAGCGTCCCTCGACTCTTCACCACCTTCGTCCATGCTCTTCTCTCACGTCCTGTCTCTTGTTCCACCATGCCATAACACTTTTTTTTTTTTTTTTGAGACAGGGTCTTGTTCTGTCACTCAGGCTGGAGTGCAGTGGCACAGTCATGGCTCACTGCAGCCTCCACTTCCTGGGCTCAGATGATCCTCCCCTCAGCCCTGAGCAGCTGGGACCACAGATGTGGGCCATCACCCCTGGTTTTTTGTTTAAGAGATGGGATCTCACTGTGCTGCCCAGGCTGGTCTCAAACTCCTGGCCTCAAACAATCCTCTCACCTCAGCCTCCCAAAGTCCTGGGATTACACGCAGGAGCCACTGCACCTGGCCACCTGTCAATCTTTCTACACAGCATTGTTCAAGGCTCTGTTCAAATGTCACCTTCTGGCGGGGGGCAGAGGGTCACACTGTGGGAGGCCCACGCAGGGGGATCACTTGAGGTCAGGAGTTTGAGACCATCCTGGCCAACATGGTGAAACCGCGTCTCTACTAAAAATACAAAAATTAGCTTAGTGTGGTGGTCAACACTTATAGTCCCAGCTACTTGGGAGGCTGATGGAGGAGAATCGCTTGAACCTGGGAGGTGGAGGTTGCAGTGGGCTGAGATTGTGCCACTGCATTCCAGCCTGGGCGACAGAGCAAGGCTCTGTCTCGAAAAAACAAATAAGTCACCTCCCGTACTCAGACCGTCTTCCCCAAGCCCCTTCTCCTTACCAACATCACTCTGTATGGCTAGTAGGTTCAGCATCTTTTATCTCTATTGCACCTTAGAAACATTAGCTTGCACACCTGTCTGTCTGATTAAAATGTTCTCTGGAGGCAGAGCCTGGTCTTACTCATCTTTAATTTCACAAACGCTGCACCATACCACACATATAACTGTTGACGTGCGAAATGTTGATCCTTTAAAAAAGAACATTATTCCCAGATTACAAAATAAAATCGAAAACCTCAAAACCCCAAAGGGTCCTCCTTTAGCCAGTCGTGCCTGCAGTTCAATGACGTGCAGGGCAGACAACAGAAAATGAGGAAGTCAGAAGATTTTCTGCTTTTTTCTTTTTTAACTTTTGAAATCTTGAGGAGGGAACTAAGCCCAAGAAAACCGAAGTGACTTGCCCAGGACGGCACCTCTCGGCTAGCCTAGGATCCGGCAGGTCTGGACCTCGGTCTACCCCCTGGGTCCACCCCGCAGGCAGCACTGGGGCAGCGCCTTTCCGCGGAGCAGTGGCAGAGCCTGCGTCCCCAAACCCCAGTCCCCGGGACACGCCCTGCGCGGTCCTCCGGCCACCTCACCCTAGGCCGCCTTCCCCAATCTCGGTCGAGCCCGGCTGGCGGGAAGCGCTGGGTGGGGCTCCCCGTGCCGCAGCCCCAGCAAAGGCGGGAGGCGTCGGGGGTCCTCGCTGCCGCCTCGGAGCCCGAGGGGGCTCGCACCCGGGGCCTCGCCGCCCGCCGCCCGCTGCCCCCCGGGGCTGCTCTTCCGGGTCCGAGCTGCTGGCAGCCGCCGTGCCCCACCCGGCCGGCCGAGCCCCCGGGAAAACCGCGCCTCGTCTGCAGTTAGCCCGGCCCCGAAGCCCCCGCGCCGCGGAGCCCCGCACTCACAGCCATAGTGCGGCCGGGCCACGCCCAGCCCGTCAACCTCCTCTGCGGCGGACATGGCGGCCGACCTCGGGTCTCTGCTGAGGAAGCCGTGAAACCTTGGAGGCGCGGGCGGCGGCAGATGCAAGCTCCTGCCAAGCGCGCGGGCTGCCCGGGTCCCTGAGGCCCCGCTCCGCCCCGTCCCGTCAACCCCACCCCGCAGGCCCCGCCCCAGCGGCCCCGCCCTGAGCGGCCGGAAACAGGCGGGACCAGAGCCTCCTTGCCCCGCCCCTAGCCCCGCCCCCTCAGCCCGGCCCCGCTCTGCATCCCGCTACGGTCTCCGTAGGCGGAAGAAGGTAGAGCCCGTCCTCCAAACCCGCTCGCGCTGAGCTTGCCCTCCCGGCAATGCCCGCCCAGGTTTACAGCCCCGCCCCAGGGCCACCGCCCTACCCGCAGCTCTAACCGAAAGGCTGCCGGTGTCTGCTTCCTGAAATCAAAATCGTGGGTCGTCTCTCTTCTCTCGCTGGCCATCCCCCACCCCCCAGTTAACCTCCGCACCAAACTCAGAGAAGGCGCCTTTTGAGGTGGTCCAGGGTGTCTGGTTGGACCCAAGCAGTCCCCAGACTGCCGTAAAGGTCCTCCAGCCCCACGCTCCGCAGTTCGGCAACATGGCCTCAGTCTTCTCAGATTCAGCAGCAGTCACCAGATTACCAAGGTGTTTGAGATGTGGATGCTGAAGCCGAGCTCTGTCCAAACCTCCTACCTTTAGAGCCCTTGACATTGTTCTTTGCAAGTTCTTTTTTTTAGATAACTCTCTTCGCATATCAGGGACGTCTCTTCCCCTTGCACCTTGTGATTTGCCCTTTAAATATTGGTATTCCACGGTATTCTGTCCGCAGCCCTCTTCCGTTTTCTCTTTTTTGTTTTCTTTATTTCTTTTTTTTGAGACAGAGTCTCGCTCTTGTCGCCCAGGCTGGAGTGCAATGGTGCGATCTCGACTCACCGCAACCTCTGCCTCCTGGGTTCAAGCGATTCTCCTGCCTCAGCCTCCCAAGTAGCTGGCATTACAGGCTTCCACCACCATGCCCAGCTAATTTTTTTGTATTTTTAGTAGACACGAGGTTTCACCATGCTGGTCAGGCTGGTCTCGAACTCTTGACCTCAGGTAATCCACCAGCCTCGGCCTCCCAAAGTGCTGGGATTACAGGCGTGAACCACCGCGCCCGGCCCGCTTCCGTTTTTTTCTTTGCCCACTCAGTAACTTTTTCTACACTTGCCTCTAACTGCTGAGCACCCTTCAATATGTATCTCCAGGCCAGATCGTCTGGAAGCCCCTCAATATTTTCAGCTAATGAACACTTTCGCCTGTGTATAGGGCAAACACCTCAAATCCCATGCGTCAAACATTCACCCTGCTCCTGCTATATTCTCTATTCATAAAAGTACTCAGTTCCCAATAGGAACACCCCAGGCTCCTTGCCTCACGCCCTACATTCAATCTGCATCTATTTCTAAAGTGTCTGCTTTTGTCTCCATCCCCGTTGTGATTACACTGCTTAGATTGTCATCATATTCAGTCTCCCTTCTGCCAACCAGATCTTCACAGTTACCAGGGTGTTCTCTCTAAAGTGCAAATGCAATCGTATTCCTCTTTTTATTTTTTCCCTATTACTTCCTTCAAGATAATGGACCAAGTTCAGCACGATTTAGCATGCCAAATCATAGCCCGAATCCAGATGTTTTCCTTCAGCTATTTTCTCTTTCTCTTTCTTTTTTTCCTCTCTCTCTTTCCTTTCTCTCTCTCTCTCTCTCTGTCTCTCTCTCTCTCTCTCTCTCTCTCTCTCTTTCTCCTTCTTTGAAACCGAGCCTTGACCTGTTGCCCAGGCTGGAGTGCAATGGGACTCGGCTCACTGCAACCTCTGCCTCCTTTCAAGGAATTCTCCTGTCTCAGCCTCACCATGTTGGCCAGGCTGGTCTCGAACTCCTGACCTTGTGATCCACCCTCCTCGGCCTCCCAAAGTGCTGGAATTACAGGCGTGAGCCACCGTGCCCGGCCACTGCTCCAGCTATTTTCAATGTAGTCACTCTTCCTTCAAACAAAAATACTTCAAAACCTGTAAGAACAAAATACCCCTATAGAAAAATGGGCAACAGTTTAATTTATTAAACTTACAAAGTAAAAAAATTATTTCATTCTTAAGCTTTTAAGTTCACTTTACAAATGGTATTATTCTGGCCAGGCGTGGTGGCTCATGCCTGTAATCCAAGCACTTTGGAGGCCAAGGCGGGCAGATCACCTGAGGTCAGGAGTTCAAGATCAGACTGACCAACATGGTGAAACGCTGGCTTTAAAAAAAATAAATAAATAAATAAAAAGAAACAAATTGTATGATTCTATTTATAGCACATTTCACCAAACACTTCTCAGAAACCAAATGATTTATTTGGGGAGGTCACATTTTTATTGCGGCCCAGAGGGGACGTGGTCTCCTCCGTGTCAATGGAAGTGCTTGCAGTTTCTTCAGCCACTCTGAGCTTGGGCCTTGGGGATGCCTGAGCCTTCTGGTATGTTCCCATCATCTCAGAGGGTCACTGGGTTGTTATAGGGCCTGTTTGATCCTGGTGTAGTACTTGGTGTAGGGGCTGACTGGGGTCAGAATTATAGCTAAGCCCCCAATGGTGAGGGACAAGACCAGCACCTGCTCCTTGGCCCAAGCATTCTTGAGAAAGGCAACCGCAATGGCAGCGAGGACATGGAGCACTCTGAGGTTTCCCGAATTTTTTTTTAAGTCTCACTCAGTTAATTCAACATCTTCAAATATTTTAAATTATGCCTACTAGGCTAGGCGCAGGCACTCACATCTGTAATCCCAGCACTTTGGGAGGCCGAGACCTGAAGTCAGAAGTTGAAGACCAGCCTGGTCAACATGGTAAAACCCTGTTTCTACTAAAAATACAAAAAAATTAGCTGAGCATGGTGATGTATACTTGTAGTCCCAGCTGCTGGGAAGGCTGAGGCAGGAGAACCGCTTGAACCCAGGTGATGGAGGTTGCAGTGAGCCGAAATTGTGCCCCTACACTCCAGCCTGGGCAACAGAGCAAGATTTTTTAAAAAAACAAAAAAAGTCATTAAACTTAAAGAATAAATTGTGCCTATAATACTATGTCTATATTAGATTTTCTATTAGATTTTCTTTTTCATTCATTCAATTGTTTAAATCTTTTTCAAAATTTAGCAATTCTTATAAACATACAAACATAAAGAAGCTAACATTCTCTTAGATGGCCTGATTCCAAGTGTAAACTTAGTAAGGTTTCAACTCAAAAACCAAAGTCTAAAACTAACTCAATTACACATTTAAAATGAGTTACAATAAAGCTGTCACTCAAATAGGCCAAATTGTCTTAAACATTGCAAGTACATAAAATGTGAAATATTTCTCCTTATTTTTTTTTTGTAATTGAGACAGAGTCTTACTCTGTTGCCCAGACTGGAGTGCAGTGGTGTGATCTTGGCTCACTGCAACCTCCACCTCTCAAGTTCAAGAGATTCTCCTGCCTAAGCCTCCTGAGTAGCTAGGATTACAGGCACACACCACCACACTCAGCTAATTTTTGTATTTTTAGTAGAGATGAGTTTTTGCCATGTTGGCCAGGCTGGTCTCAAACTACTGACCTCAGGTGATCCACCCACCTCAGCCTCCCAAAGTGCTAGGATTATAGGCATGAGCCACCATGCCTTGTTGAAATATTTCTTATTAACTCCAACATATTAATCTGGAATATGGAATATTTTTTATGACCAAAAAAATAGATAACATTTTGTCTTTTTAATCGACATTATTGGCAAAGGGTAAAAAAGCAACCACTAATGCACTATTAATAGGCAATAAATTCACGTAGTCTTTCTAAAGACCAGTTTGACATGATCCATTTATCCTTCAACCAAAAAAATGCATATATTGGAATGTATCATAAGGATATTGTGATTTTATTAAATGTGCAAAAATTATCCATGAAGATGCTCCTTGGAAACTACTCAAATGTGCATCAGTAGGTATTTAATGGAATCCATATTCCATTAAGGCTTTCTGTACTTAATTATAAAGTTGATGTGAGGTAAAAGCCACAGAGATGTTAAGACAGTTACCAAGTGCACTGAGACCTTACTATACTAAGTGCTTCATATTATTTTCTCAGCCGATCCTTATAATAATCCTGCATGGAACTACTGTTATGTCTATTTTACACTTGGGAAAATGGAGAACTGCGTTACTTACCTGAAGCCAATATAGCAAGAGGCAGAGCTGGAACTCAAACCCGGGTCTGTCTAATGACAAAGCCCACATTCCTGGTCAATAAACTCAAGATTCAGAGAAATAGACATTAAGACAATAACATGCTGGCCAGGCATGGCTCACGCCTGTAATCCCCCAGCACTTGGGAGGCAGAGGCGAGGGGATTGCTTGAGGCTGGGAGTTCAAGACCAGCCTGGGCAACATGGCAAAACCCCATCTCTACAGAAATACAAAACATTAGCCAGGCGTGGTGGCATGCTACCCAAAAGGCTGAGTGGGAGGACTGCTTGAGCCTGAGAGTCGGGGCTGCAGTGAACATGATCTTGCCACTGCAGTCCAGCCCAGGTAGACAGAGTAAGACCCCATGACCAAAAAAATAGATAACATTTTGTCTTTTTAATTGACATTATTGGCAAAGGGTAAAAAAGCAACCACTCATGCACTATTAATAGGCAATAAATTCATGTAGTCTTTCTAAAGACCAGTTTGACATGATCCATTTATCCTTCACCAAAAAAATGCATATCTTGGAATGTATCATAAGGATATTGTGATTTTATTAAATGTGCAAAAATTATCCATGAAGATGCTCCTTGGAAACTACTCAAATGTGCATCAGTAGGTATTTACATCAGTGATGGCACTATACACAATAAAATGCCATATAGCCATGAACAGTGATGATCTTTGGTCTGGTCAGGCTTGACTGGCTACAGGAAACAGGCATCCACAGTTTTACTTCTAAAGGACAAAAGGCTGGAAGACAGGCCTTTATTATAAAGGTCTATATGGACTGGAACTGCGGCAAAAACCCAACCAGGACTAATGAAAGCTTGAAGGCACAGTTGCATTCCTCTGGGCATCTCTGCTTTTCCACAGAATGGCTCTACTCTCCACTCTTTGATAACCAGCTTCCTCCATTTATTTTTTTCTGTTCCCTCACAACTCTTGTTTCGGCTTGCCTTGCCGTGGCTTTGATTGAAGGTCATGGTGTCCTCACATCATCAGCTCCATTGAGGATCATCTCAATCATCCAACTCTATAACCCATAGAGCGCATGTGATTGACCCAGTTCAGCTTTCCACCCTGTGGGTACATCTCTGACCACCCACAGACAGGCTGCCCTTAGATTAGATGCTGATCTTTACTTCAATCAGCTATGATCAGGAGATCCAGACAATTAAGCATAGAGCAGTATGACCTGGGAGTTATTTCCTTCAGTGGGAGGTTGGGCAGGCAAGAAATGTCCAAGCTGTCAGTACAGTATTTTAATATTGTGGTTAAGTGAAAATATCAAATTGTGACTAATAAATATGATACCATTCTGTTTTAAATGTAGATAGATAGGTACATAGATGGATATGCGCTTATGTATAAATGAAGCCTTGAAGTATATTCACCAATATATTAACAGTGGCTTCCCCAGGTAGTGCTGTTACATTGGGGTTTGCTTGCTTGCTTGTCTGTATTTAAAATGAGCTGCTGGAAATACTGTTTTGTCAGCAAATATAAATATGAATAAAATTAGTAAATATGAAATGAATAATTTAAATGACAAAAATAATGAGCTAAATGGTCATTTTGGGAGACAAAATTGGTTCATGACCACAAAGAACTTATAAGCCAGCTGGAGTGGAGCAATATTAACAGGCTATCTTGAGACAAGCACCATAATGGAGGTTTCCCTGCTTAGAATACCTTTTAGCCTATTAACTGGGAAACTCCTACACAACTTCCCAGATCCAACTCAAATGTCACCTCCTCCCCAGGCAAAATTCATCACTTCCTCATTTATTATATTTCCCAGTACTTTAGTAACCAGGTATCTTCAGAAATAAGTCTTACTGTCTAGTAAGTACAACATTTTTAAGAAATAAGTCCCAAGTTTTTTTTACATTTAAATGCTTCTGAAATCAGGATAGGTCTTACAATCAGTATTAAGAGAAACTAGCCAGCTACCAGGAGAAAAGTAGATGGAGAAGTAACATAATTGTTGATATAGTTTGGATATTTGTCCCCATCCAAATCTCATGTTGAATTATAATCCGCAGTATTGGAAATGGGGCCTGGTGGGAAGTGATTTGATAATGGGGGCGGTTTTCTCTTGAATGATTTAGCACCATCCCCTTGGTGCTGTTCTTGTGATAGTAAGTTCTCATGAGATCTGGTCATTTAAAAATGTGTGGCACTCTCCTTCTCTCGCTCTTGATTTCACCATGTGATGTGCCACCTCTCTGTTCACCTTTTACCATGATTTGACACTTCCTGAGGCCTCCCCAGAAGCAGATGCCACTATGCTTCCTGTATATAGTCTCCAGAACTGTGAGCCAATTAAATCTCTTTTCTTATAAATTACCCAGTCTCAGCCCGGTGCAGGGGCTCAAATCTATAATCCTAGCACTTTGGGAGGCAGAGGTGAGTGGACCACTTGAGATCAGGAGTTCAAGACCAGCATGACCAACACAGTGAAACCCCTTCTCTACTGAAAAAAACAAAACAAAAATTAGTGAGGTGTGATGGTGGATGCCTGTAATCCCAGCTACTTCAGAGGCTGAGGCAGGAGAATTGCTTGAACCCCGGAGGTTGCAGTGAGCCAAGATTGCACCACTGCTCTCCAGCCTGAGTGACAGAGCAAGGCTCTGATTCAGAAAAAATAAAATAAATTACCCAGTCTTAGATAGTTCTTTCTAGCAATGCAAAAACCGACTAACACAGAAAATTGGAACCAAGCAGTAGGGCACTGCTATAAAGATAACTGAAAATTTGGAAGCAACTTTGGAATTGGGTAACAATATAGGTTGGAAGAGTTTGGAGGCTGGAAGAGTTTGGAGGGCTCAGAAGAAGACAGGAAGATGAAGGAAAGTTTGGAACTTCTTAGAGACTGGTTAAGTGGTTTTGACCAAAACGCTGATAGAGATATGGACGATGAAGCCCAGGCTGACACAGTCTCAGATGGAAGTGAGAAACTTACTGAGAACTGAAACAAAGGTCACATTTGTTACGTCTTAGCAAAGAGCGTGGCTGTGTTCTGTCCATGCCCTAGGGATATGTGGAACTTTTAACTAAAAAATGATGATCTAGGCATCTGACAGAAGAAATTTCCTTATTTTTTTTTTTCAGATGGAGTCTCGCTCTATCACCCAAGCTGGAGTGCAGTGGTATGATCTTGGCTCACTGTAACCTCCGCCTCCTGCGTTCAAGTGATTCTCATGCCTTAGCCTCCTGAGTAGCTGGGATTACAGGCACCCACCACCATGCCCAGCTAATTTTTGTATTTTTATAGAGATGTGGTTTCACATGTTGTCCAGGCTGGTCTCGAACTCCTGACCTCAGGTGATCTGCCCACCTTGGCCTCCCAAAGTGCTGGGATTATAGGTGTGAGCCACCACACCTAGCTGGCAGAAGAAATTTCTAAGCAGCAATGCATTCAAGAGGCGGCATGGCTGCTTCTGACAGCCTAACTTAAATGTGGGAGCAAATAAATGGCTTAAACCTGGAATTTATACTTAAACAGGAAGCATAGCATAAAAGTTTGGAAAATTTGCAGCCTGGCTATGTGGCAAAGAAAGAAAAAGCCTTTTCAGGAGAGGAATTCAAGCAGGCTGTGGAGCCACCACTTGCTAGAGAAGTTTGCATAACCAAAAGAGAAGCCAAGAACTAATAGCCAAGACAATGAGAAAAAGACCTCAAAGGCATTTTAGAGACCTTCATGGCAGCCCCTCCCATCATAGGCCCAGAGGCCTAGGAGTGAAGAATGGTTTCCTGGGCCAGGCCCAGTGCCCTGCTGCCCTTCACAGGCTTGAGACACTGCTTCTCACATCCAGGCTATTTCACCTGTAGCCACACCTCAAAGGGGCCCAGGTACAGCTTGGGCTGCAGTTCCAGATGGTGCAAGCCGAAAACCTTGGTGGCTTCCATGTGGTGTTAAGCCTGCAAGTGTACAGAGCACAAGATTTGAGGCTTGCCACCTTCCACCTAGATTTCAGATGTATGGAAAGTCTGAGTGTCCACGCAGAAGACTGCTGCAAGGGCGGAGCCGTCACAGAGAACCTCTACTAGGTCAGTGCCAAGGATAATTGTGGGGTTGGCACCCTGATATGGTTTGACTGTGTCCCCACACAAACCTCATCTTGACTTATAACAATCTCCATGTGTCAAGGGTGGGGCCAGGTGGAGATAATTAAATCATGGTGATGGTTTCCCTCATACTGTTCTAATGGTAGTGAATGAATCTCATGAGATCTGATAGTTTTATAAATGGGAGTTCCCTTGCACAAGCTCTCTTGTCTGCTGCCATGTAAGATGTGACTTTGCTCCTCATTCGCCTTCTGCCATGATAGTAAGCCCCCCATCCCCCACAATGTGGACCTGTGAATCAATTAAACCTGTTTCCTTTATAAATTACCCAGTCTTTGATATATCTTTATTAGCAGCGTGATAACAGACTAATACACATCCTCCAATGGGGCACTGCCTAGTGGAGCTGTGAGAAGAAGGCCACCATCTTCCAGATCCAAGAATGGTAGATCCAACAGCAGCTTGCACCCTGTGCCTGGCAAAGCCACAGGCACTCAACTCTAGCTCATGAGAGCAGTCATGGAGGGTGAATCCTGCAAAGCCACAGGGGCAGAGCTGCCCAATGCCTTGGGAGCGCCCCCATTACCAGTGTTCCCAGCATATAGGACGTGGAGTCAAATATTATTTTAGAGTTTTAAGATTTAATGAGTGCCCTTCTAGCTTTCAAACTTGCACGGGGGCCGTAACTCCTTTCTTGTTGGCTGATTTCTCCATTTTGAAATGGGAATGCTTACCCAGTGCTTATACTGTAACTGCCAGGCCTCACAGGATATCTCTTCAGGAGATTTTAACTATGCTGGGTAGGTAGAATTCTGAGAAGACTTCCCAAGATTCTCAATTCTTGGTTATTCAATCAAACACTAATCTAGGCACTATTTTGAAGGGATTTTGCAGATGCAATTAAGGCTACTAAGCAGTTGATCTTAAGATGGGGAGATTATTCTGGTCATCACATGAGCTATTTATAATTAGAGAGATTCCTTTGCTGGTAAAAGAAGTCAGAGACTCAAAGCATGGAATGGTTCAATGGGCCATTCCTGGTATTGAATATAGAGGGGTCCACATGGAAAGAACTTGAAAGAAGCCATGAGAAGATAAGAGTGGCCCTTGACTGATAGCCAGCAAGGAAACAGGGATCTCAGATCTACAACTGCAAAGAACTTGATTCTACCTATAGCCTAAAAGAGCTTGGAAGCAGATTCTCCCCATAGACTCAAGTTAAATCCTTAATCTAGTGGTTATTTTAATCTTGACCTTGTAAGACTCTGAGCAAAGAACCCAGTCAAGCTTGCCTGGACTTCAGTAGAAAACTAATATATACACATAAGGAAACTTGAGTGTATGGGGAGGGGTTGGAGTAGCTTATAAGTAATGTTGCCAAATATGCTAATGGTAAAATTTTGCATAAAAAGGATTATGAGCTAGCTGGGCACCCTGCTCCTCTCTGTTAGGACTAACTCTGTATAGTTCATGAGTCTTTTGAACAGATGTAGCCCATAATAAATTGGATACTCCACTTGGTCTATGCAATTGCTGATCTTGTTTCTTTGTCTCTCTATACATTGAACACCCTGGGGAAACTAAGGCTAGCGATAGAACAAAGGAGACAATAAACTCTAGAATACCATCAAGTGACTGACTGTCAAGTACTAGTTTTCATCTTTGTGAAACTTCATGTGTTACCTATCACTGCTTAACTCTTTAACCAACTCATTTGAGAGAAACCTATTTCATCTTATCCTAAAGGTATTCAGATATTCCGGACCTTGTGTTTAAGCATAGCTCTGCCAGGTATTCTGACTTTAGCCACTTCTTCAACTCTTGATTTTTCAGATGGAGGAAAAGTTTTGAACTACCTGTTGGTAATTGCAGCTATTTACCAACTGTTTACCGTGTTCCGGAAAATGCTAGGTGCTTTATTTATATTGTCTCGTTTAATCTTCACAATAACCCTATGAGGAAGTATAATTATCCTAGTTTTACAAATGAGAAAACAGGCACAAAGAGGTTAGGTATTTTGCTTAAGGCCATAAGGTTCAGAGTTAGGATCAAGCCTCCTTCTCTGATTCTAAAATCTCTGTCAAATTTCCATTCAACACCACCTCCTAGTTTATAGACACCGTATCAGTGAGAAGGTGTTCATTTACTTCCTAAATGTGCCTAATTGCCTCTGAAAACCTTCCAACAAACATTTGTGAACACCCCTGTCCTGATCTCGGGACAATATATAACAACAGAGACCCGGAAGTTGTGGGAGGAAGCCAGGAAGTCAGCCCAGAATGGAGTTGGGGCATTGGCTTCCGGGCAGGGGTTACAATAGGCCACAGGGTTCTACTGCAGACTCAAGGCCTAAGACAAAGGACCAATCTAAGAACTCATCAAAAGACAGAAATAGCTCATAGGAATCATGAGCTCATCGGAGAGACAGACCAAAGTATGGGGAGAGAGTGGTAAATGAGGCATGAACACCAGACCCCATCACAGGGTTAGAGACAAGCCTGCATGTCAGGGTTCCCCATGGCAAACCCCTGAAACAGGGATGACAAAGGGTTACTAGTAACAGCAGCTAACTCATAACAAGTGCCCTTTAGGTCCAGTTGTAAGTATTTGACATGTATTATCTCATTTGACCTTCACAACAATCCTATGAGGCAGGAACTACTAGAATTCTCAATTTAAGGATGAGGAGGAAACTGAGATAAGAAAGGTTAACAATGCTCCAAAGATTACACATCCAGTTAGTGACATACTCGGGATTCAAACTGCACTGAACCCAAAGCCCACGTACGTTAAGGCTATTCTCCACTAATGCACACAAGGACCTAGAGGCTGAGTCGAAAGATTTGTGAGGCCACATCCACCAAGAATGTGATGGACATAGACGAGACAAGGCATGCTCAGGAGCTTTCAGACATTAAACCAGAGATCGGGGAGCACAGATAACAGTTTTTACTTGATCGTCTAAGAAAATTTCCTGGAGGAAGTAGTGTTTAAGAAAGGCTTTCGAGGCCAGGCATGTTGGCTCGCACTTGTAATCTCAGCATTTTGGGAGGCAGAGGTGGATGGATCATGAGGTCAGAAGTTTGAGACGAGCCAGGCCAACATGGTGAAACCCTGTCTCTACTAAAAATATAAAAATCAGCTAGGCGTGGTGGTGGGTGCCTGTAATTCCAGATACTTGGGAAGCTAAGGCAGGAGAATTGCTTGAACCTGGGAGGAGGAGGTTGTAGTGAGCCAATATCGTTCCATTGTACTCCTGCCTGGGTGACAGAGCAAGACTCCATCTCAAAAACATAAAAGAAAAAAAAAAAGAGAACGACTTTCCAGAAAAGACCCGTGGAAAGGGTGAGAAAGGGTACAATTTGTGGAAACAGTGAAACCAAGCTAGAAAAATCATGAAGGTGTATGTGTGATCAGGCCCTGATTCCTGTCTAGTTAACTTCACCCCAGGCTTTTCAAACAACACAGCCACATGATGTTTCCAAAAGCCCAAGTAGAGTCTCTTTGGAAAGATGCCCCACAGTTGGCAGAGGCTGTGACCTTTTTCTTCAGGTACCGTGGGTTGCTACATAGGGAATGAATGGACACTGGGCTGTAAATACCTTCTTCCTTTATCATTCCTCACTTTCTTTAGTACTGATATTTGGGTAGTAGAAAGAGCACATCCTTTATGGAAAGTCACCTTCCTATAAGCTACTCTAGAAGTCGAGTACAAAACAATCTAACTGGCCTCTCATGAGATTACAGGCAATGAGTGACTTTTCTACTACAACTGATAATGCCAGAGCAGGACACGGTAGAAACTGCAAGACTTCAGTCACTATTCAGTTATGTAAAGACGAGCACATGAGCACAGCAGCTCACGCCTATAATCCCAGCACTTTGGGAGGCCATGGCAGGAGGATTGCTTGAGGCCAGGAGTTGGAGACCAGCCTGGGCAACATGGTGAGACTCCATCTCTACAAAAAATACAAACATTAGCCAGGCATAGTGGTGCATGTCTGTGGCCCCAACTACTGAGGAGGCTGGGTGGGAGGATCACTGGAGCCAGCAGGTTGAGGCTACACTGAGCTGTGATTGCACCACTACGGCCCAGCCTGGGAGACAGAGCAAGACTTTGTCTCAAAAAAAATGATTAAAAAAAAAAAGAGGCTGGACATGGTGGCTCACTCTCAGCACTTTGAGAGGCCAAGGCAGGTGGATCCCCTCAGGTCAGGAAGTCCAGACCAGCCTGGCCAACATGGTGAAACTCTGTCTCTACTAAAAAATGCAAAAGTTAGCCGGGTGTGGTGGCTGGCACCTGTAGTCCCAGCTACTTGGGAGGCTGAGGCAGGAGAATTTCTTGAACCCAGGAGGTGGAGGTTGCAGTGAGCTGAGATCACACCACTGTACTCCAGCCTGGGCAACAGACTGAGACTCTATCTCAAAAAATAAAAAAATTAAAATAAAAACAAAGACTAACAAGAAAAAATGGGAGAGACATACAGCTATGTAACAATGTTTCTACCTAAGGCTCCAGTTCATTGACACATGTCCAGTTTGATTAAAAAAAAAAAAAGCCAGGTTCTACCACCTACCTTATGGTACAGAAACAAGCTCTCTCAACCAAAAGTATCAATCACATTATTCAGTTTTGTGGAATCACTGGCAATGCTCCCATGTATCAGAATGTCTTCTGTGGCTGAATTTACATGTGAAGGTTAATTAAACAAAGCTTTATTTCAGTATCATGGCTTGTATGCATTTACTCATTCATGTACCAACTGGTGTAACTGATACCTCCTCCAGGGAGCCTTTCTTGATTCTTAAGATAGCCCTTCTCTGGCTGACATATACTTCTTGTATTGAAACTGTGTATCTGGGCCGGGTACAGTGGATCACGCCTGTAATTCCAGCACTTTGGGAGGCCAAGGTGGGTAGATCACCTGAGGTCAGGAGTCTGAGACCAGCCTGGCCAACATGGCAAAACTCCGTCTCTACTAAAAATACAAAAATGAGCTGGGTGTGGTAGCGCATGCCTGTAATCCCAGCTACTGGAGAGGCAGAGGCAGGAGAATTGCTTGAACCCAAGAAGTGGAGGTTGTGGTGAGCTGAGATCGCCTCACTGCATTCCAGCCTGGGGGACAGAGTGAGACTCCGTCACAAACAAAACAAAATAAAACTTATGTGTCTGTATGTCTATTTCCCACAATCACTCTGTGTGCTCCTTATGAGAATTGTCATTTTTATACCTGTATCCCCAGCACCCTTCCCCAGGCCTGGATATAACAGGTGAGTAATGAGTGTTTACCGAATTAAATTGAATAAATTAGAGAGTTACAATGTGGGGTTGGATGTGTGTTCATGTGTTCTATTTATAACAAGACTCTGACCCTGGAGAGGTATGCTGTTGCCTAGACTCAGGCTCAGGTACTAAGGTTTAGATGCTTCAGGTTTCCTTCAGTTAAGCCCAAGCCACCTGGATAAAGAAATTTATGTATTTTAGGCCAGGCGCAGTGGCTTATGCCTATAATCCCAGAAATGTGGGAGGCTGAGGCGGGCGGATCACGAGGTCAGGAGTTCAAGACCAGCCTGGTCAACATGGTGAAAACCCATCTTTACTAAAAATACAAAATTCAGCTGGCTGTGGTCGTGCCCCGCCGCCTGTAATCCCAGCTACTCAGGAGGCTGAGGCAAGAGAATTGTTTGAACCTGGGAGGCGGAGGTTGCAGTGACCTGAGACTCTGCCACTGCACTCCAGCCTGGGCAACAGGGCGAGACTCCGTCTTAAAAAAAAAAAGAAAAGAAATGAAAGAAATGTATGTATTTTTAGCATAATAATGACAGATTGGGGCAAACTCAGTAATGAAAGCAAGCTTCTGGCTTCAGGATCCCAAGAGATTTCTCTCTCTTTTTTTTTTTTTTTAAAAAAAAAAAAAAAAAAAAGAGCGGGTTTCATCATGTTGGGCAGGCTGGTCTCGAACTCCCGACCTCAGGTGATCCGCCCGCCTCGGCCTCCAAAGTGCTCGGATTACAGGCGTGAGCCACTACGCCCGGCCGAGATTTCTTTTAAAGAATTTGATAGGCAACTAAAATGAGTGGGACCAACCTGCCATCCCAGCTGCAGAGAGAAAAGCCAAACATGAGTGGACTGGGATCTTATTGTGAATGAAGAATCTAGTATCTGGGGCAGAAAGCAAGGTCCTCCCAGGAGAAGAGTAAGAAAGGAAGGTTGATGCTAGAGTCCATGGAAGGGTCTTAAATTCTACATTAAAGGAGATTCCACTCTCTTCTGTAGACAATAGGAAATGATTTAAGATTTTATAAGCAGGGGAGGAGTATGATTTGATTCAACGAAGATTTATGAAATGTTTACTTATGTACTGGTACGAACAAGGGCATAAAGTTGAGTTTAAACATAGTCACTGCTCTGTAGACAAGTACACAAGTGACTAAAGCAAGATGAAATAAGTGAGTGAAACCCAAGATGCAGAAAGAAAGGATTATAGAAGTCCAAAGGAGGTCCCATCTGCTTGATGGAGGAGATCTGGAGATACTTTATGGAGAGGGAGGTGTTTTAATGGGGCCTTGAATAATAGGTGCTTTATAAGTAAACAAAATTCCCTGAACAGGCAACATGAACAACAATAAGCTAGTAAAAGTTGTATAACTTCCCCACTAATCAGGGAGACACTTTATTTATTTTATTTGAAACAGGGTCCTGCTCTGTCATCCAGGCTGGAGTGCAGTGGCGTGATCATAGCTAACTGCAGCCTTGACCTCCAGTGCTCAAGTGATCCTCCTACCTCAGCCTCCCAAGTAGCTGGAACTACAGCACCAGCCACCGTGGCCAGCTAATTTTTAATTTTTTTGTTTTTAGAGATGGTGTCTCACTACGCTGCCCAGGCTGATCTTCAATTCCTGGGCTCAAGAAATACTCCTGCCTCAGCCTCCCAAAATGCTGGGATTATAGGTGTGACCTACTATGCCCAGCTGAGATGCATATTAAAATCACAATGCGATATCATTTCACACCTAAAAATATTTTATAAGTAAAAATGTTACATATAAATAGATATATATGTATATATACACATATATTTGCCTTTTTTCTATATATACACACATATACATATACATACATGTATATTAAATATATAAAATACATATATGTATCCAATTAACTACTAAACTGAAGTTTATATTAGTAACCCTTTCATTTTCATTAGTTTGTATGAGTATCCTTCTTGCTTAAGGAATGTTTCGTTTTGCCTGTCTTTTACCTTTACTGTTGTTGCTGCTGTTTTTTTTGAGATACAGTCTTGCTCTGTCACCCAGCCTGGAGCGCGGTGGCACGATCTCGGCTCACTGCCATCTCCACCTCCCAGGTTCAAGAGATTCTTCTGCTTCAGCCTCCCAAGTAGCCAGGACTACAGGGGCGCGCCACCGTGCCCGGCTAATTTTTGTATTTTTAGTTGAGACGGGGTTTCACTATATTGGCCAGGCTCATCTCAAACTCCTGACCTTGTGATCTGCCCCGTCTGAGCCTCCCAAAGTGCTGGGATTACAGGCATGAGTCACCGCTCCTGGCCTGACCTTTACTGTATTTTTACTCTTACTAAACATATATGTATGTATATAGAGAGACAGGGAAAAAAGCAAATACATATAAAGGCCTAGGAGTAAGAAATGCCAACTCTTTTCCTAAGTGGGTACATGGTTGTTCTTTACACTAATTTTTGTATATTTTAATATTTAGTTTTTTTTGGAGAGCAGATAGTAGTTCAGCGGGAGGAACTGAAGCCAGAAGCTATTCTAGGGAGAAGAAATTGTACTGGAGAGGGCAGGCTGTGGTAAGGAAACAAAGTCATCATTCTGCTTGGCAGAATAAAAACAATTTTTTCTTTGTCATAAGAGCAGCAACTTGCATTTGTATAACATCGTGCATTTTATAAAATACTTTCACGTGCTCCCACCAGTTAATTATCAACCTGAAGGACAAGTATTCCATTTGATAGGTGAGGAAACAGGTTCAGAAAGAATAGGTGATATATTTGTGAATATTTTTGGCAGAGAAAAACCTTAAAAGGACATACAACTAACAGTAGTGATGATCTCTGAGAGGTGGAATTTACTCTGCTTAATTGAATTTTCTGATATTTCCATAAATGAACATGAAGTACAAAGTAATAAAGCAGAGAGAGGGAAGGAAGACAACAGGAAAAAAATGACTTCCTCAAAATCAGATGTTCACATTTTGGATTCTCAATCCTGCTCTGAGTTACACTAATGACAACAGAAGACATACAAGAAAGATTCTAACAGAAAAAAGTGTTCAACTTCACGGGTAATCAAAGAAATGCAAATTAGAACAATATGTAAGGATCATGTATATTAAATCAGCAAAACTTTTTTACAGATGAGGGTGTGATGAGACTAGTAGCCATTTACTGTTGGGAACATTGTAAATTGGTACAATTGCTTTAAAAATAATTCCGCAGCCGACTGGCACAGTGGCTTACACCTGTAATCCTAGCACTTTGGGAGGCCAAGACCTGACCTTGAGGTCAGGAGTTTGAAACCAGCTTGGCCATCATGGTGAAACCCCGTCTCTACTAAAAACACAAAAAGTTAGCTGGGTATGGTGGTGCGCGCCTGTAATCCCAGCCACTTGAGAGTCTGAGGTAGGAGAATCGCTTGAACCTGGAGGAGGAGGTTGCAGTGAACCAAGAGCATGCCACTGCGCTCCAGCCTGGGGACAGAGTGAGACTCTATCTCAGAAAAAAAAAAAAAAGGTTCCACAACAAGTAAGGAGAGGAGGTGTAAAAATGTTCTTACCCTGTGAAAATAATCTAATATTTGAAACATTTTTTTCTGGGAAATAAAAAAATGTTCACATGAGCATTTTTTTTTTTTTTTTGACAGTCTCGCTCTGTCGCCCAGGGTGGAATGCAATGGCATGATCTCAGCTCACTGCTTTGCCTCCCGGGTTCAAGCAATTCTCCTGCCTCAGCCTCCCGAGTAGCTGGGATTACAGGCACCCGCCACCTTGCCAGCTACTTTTTTGTATTTTTAGTGGAGACAGGGTTTCACCATGTTAGCAAGCCTGGTCTCAAACTCTTGACCTCAGGTGATTCCAAGATTGGACGTTTATAGAAAGATGAACCTATAATCTTCTGAACATTTATTTGCTCTAATTTACGTACATAAAGGAGCAGAGGGTGTTTTGGGGTTTGTTGGGTGGTTTTGGCTGAAGGAAAGATAAGGAAATGTGTGTGAGTGTTTGTGCATCTGTCTGACTGGGAATGAAGGGACTGATCTAGTGTCTGTTCCTGGCCCAGGCGTTCGGATTACTTTTTTCCCTTTGAGTATAACTCAATGAGATTTGAGTGAAAAAGGTCACTCTCTGAAGAAGTGGTCTGTTTTTTTATTTGCTTTCTTTTTTCTTGTGAAATACATTGTAAGTGGAAAGCATATAAGTAATGCATATTAACAATTTAAATAATTATTTTATAAAGAAAACCTGTGTATTCAGCGCCCAACTTAAGAAATAGAAACTTTAATGGCTGAGGTGGGTGCATTACTTAAGACCAGCCTGGACAACATGGCAAAACCCCATTTCTACTAAAATTACAAAAATTAGCTGGGTGCAGTGGCTCACGCCTGTAATCCCAGCACTTTGGGAGGCTGAGGCGGGCAGATCACAAGGTCAGGAGATCGAGACCATCCTGGCTAACACAGTGAAACCTCATTTCTACTAAAAAAAAAAAAATTAGCTGGGTGTGGTGGCATGTGCCTGAAGTCCCAGCTACTTGGGAGGCCGATGCAGGAGAATCGCTTGAACTCAGGAGGTGGAGGTTGCAGTGAGCCAAGATCACACCATTGCACTCCAGCCTGGGTAACAGAGTGCGACTCCATCTCAAAAAAAAAAAAAAAAAAATTACAAAAATTAGCTGGGTGTGGTGGTGCATGATTGCAATCCCAGCTACTCAGGAGGCCAAGGGAGGAGGATTGCTTGAACCCAAGAGGCAGAGGTTGCTATGAGCTGAGATCGTGCCACTGCACTCCAGCCTGGGAGACAGAGTGATACTCTCTCAAAACAAAACAAAACAAAAGAAATAGAAACTTTGCATCCTTTTCTCCCATTCCAATGAATTATTATACTGACATTTGTATGAATAAATCCTTTGATTTTCATTAGTTTGTGTATCCTTATTGCTTTAGCAATATATTGTTTAGTTTTGCCCGTTTTTTACATTTACCATATTTGTACTCCTACTAAATGTATATTTCTCTGTCTTGCTTTTTGCACTCAATACTGTTTGAAGCTTGTCTGTGTTGATGCATGTAACTGTCGTCAGCCCATTTTCCTAGATGGATAGCATTAGGATATGTCAATTACCAACTGGCTCGGAGGTGTGGCCACTAAATCTTCATTTTGAGCAATCACCCCAAGTAAGATTGATGCAGGTGGACTTTGGCTTGCATATGGGGCATTGCTGTCTTAGAGGACAAAGTCCGAGCTCTTACCTCTCAGTTTCCCAACTCACTACATCAGCCTTTTAATTTTAGTTGAACTGTTTGTTTTTCTTTTCCAAAAATATTTTCTCATCATTCTTCATATACGTAATTCTTATGCTTTAAGTCTGTCCATTAAACTATAAGCTCCTCCAAGGCAAAGATGATTATTATTATCACTGTTGTCACTGACATTTATGGAGCAGGTTCGATGTACCAGGTAGTTAGTAGTTTTACATGGATAATCTCATAATCCTTGCCTAGCCCCTTGAAGAAGGCACTGGGATTAGCATCATTTGACAGAAAAGGAAGTAACGGTCAGAGAGATTAAGTAACTTGCCCAAAGTTAAACAGCTCTGGAATGTAGATGTCTTTAACCGTCTTAATTGTCTTCGAACCTCTAAGATTGAGGGTAGGACTTGGTGTGTGGTAGGTGCTCGATAAATGTCTGCTGAGCTGCACTGCGAGGAAAAGCCAAGAAGACCAGATGGAAAACAACCCCTTCAGTTCTGATGATGGCAGCGGGGACGGAAAAGAGCTGGAAAAGAGGTTTGGCATGCCAGACTATTACAGCACTGAATCTGGGGAGTGAGGGTGGGGGAGGGAATGAGGAAGGGACAAAGAATTTCCATTTTTTCCACTTTGAGCACTTCTGTATTTTTTGGAAATTTTTACAGCAAGCATGTGGTGCTTTCATAATTTTTTTTTTTAAAGAAGAGAAAGTGTAGAGGACGTGACTATGTGACTAGGCACCAGCAAAATATTAAAAAAAAAAAAATACCCAAGCTGACCAGGAGGCTTCTGGCAGGGCTATGTAGGAGAATGGGGAGTTGAAGGCAGAAAGAGAAATGCCAGGGGGAATGCTTCAGGGGAAGATCTGACTGTAATTTGGAGAGTCTGGGTTTGGGAAGCAGCAGGGAGGTCATCCTGGGGCAGTCTCCTCCAAGTAACTAGACTTGAAGGTCTGAAATTCAGGAGAGAGGTTAAACCAGACCCATGCTCTGAGAAATGATGGTGGAAGTTATAAGCTTAATGTGCAGAACTAAAAAGAAAAAAGAAAGAAGACCTCAACCAGAGTGTTGATGGGGGCAGGCAGATCTGAGTGGAAGAAGAGGAGCCAGGCTGGGCGTGGTGGCTCACGCCTAGAATCTCAGCACTTTGGGAGGCTGAGCAGGGCAGATCACCTGAGGCAGGAGGTCGAGACTGGCCTGGCCAACACAGAGAAACCCCCATCTCTACCCAAAATTAGCTGGGCCTGCAGTCCCAGCTACTCTGGGGACTGAGGAACCAGAATCCCTTGAACCTGGCAGGCAGAGGTTGCAGTGAACTGGTGAGCTCAGATTGCACCACTGCACTCCAGCCTGGCAACAGAGCAAGACTGTCTCAAAACAAACAAACAAAAACAGAAAAACAGAGGAGCCAGGGAAGGTACTGGAAGAGAAAGAGCCAGAAATGTAGGAGAATCATCTCACAACCTCACAAACACCAGTGGAAAACAGAAGTTTTTTAAAAAGTCATATGGGCCTGGTGCAGTGGCTCACACCTGTAATGCCAATTAAGGTGGAAGGACTGCTTGCGGTTAGGAGTTCAAGACCAGCCTGGGAGCCTGGGCACCATAAGGGGACCCTGTCTCTACCAAAATTCTTTTTTTTTTTGAAATGGAGTCTCGCTCTTGTCACCCAGGCTGGAGTGCAATGGTGTGATCTTGGCTCACTGCAACTTCTGTCTCCAAGGTTCAAGTGATTCTCCTGTCTCAGCCTCCTGAGTAACTGGGATCACAGGTGCCCACCACCATGCCTGACTAATTTTTGTATTTTTAGTAGAGATGAAGTTTCACCATCTTGGCCAGGCTGGGCTGGAACTTTTGACCTCAGGTGATCTACCCATCTCGGCCTCCCAAAGTGCTGGGATTACAGGCATTAGCCACCACGCCCAGGCTCAACCAAAAATTTTAAAAGGCCGGGCATGGTGGCTTGTGCCTGTAGTCCTAGCTGCTACTCAGGAGGCTGAGACAGGAGGATGGCTTAAGTCTAGGAGGCTGAGGCTGCAGTGGGCCATGATCGCACCACTGTACTCCAGCCTCAGCAATTGAGCAAGACCCCATCTCTAAAAAATAATAAATAAATAAACATATGTAAATGGCATCAAACAGTAAAGAGTTGTTGAATTAGAGGAAGACTAACAAGAGGCCTCCAGATGTGGAAATTCAGTCTTTTTTTTTTTTGAGATGGAGTTTTGCTCTAGTTGCCTAGGCTGGCGTGCAATGGCATGATCTTGGCTCATTCCACCTCCCAGGTTCAAGTGATTCTCCTACCTCAGCCTCCCAAGTAGCTGGGATTACAGGCATGTGCCACCATGCCTGGCTAATTTTGTGTTTTTAGTAGAGGTGGGGCTTCACCATATTGGCCAGGCTGGTCTCGAACTCCCAACCTCAGGTGACCAGCCTGCCTTGGCCTCCCAAAGTGCTGAGATTACAGGCGTGAGCCATCATGCCTGTTTTTTTTTTTTTTTTTTTTTTTTTTTTTTTTTTTAAGAGACAAGATTTAGCTTTGTCACCCAATCTGGAGTGTCACCCAAGGGTCAGGCAATCTGCAATCCTCCCACCTCAGCCTCCCAAGTACTTGGGACTACAGGCACACATCACCATACCTGGCTAATTTGTTAAAATTACTTTTTCTAGAGACAGGGTCTGCCTATGTTGCCCAGGCTGGTCTTGAACTACTGGGCTCAAGCAATCCTCTGGCTTTGGCCTCCCAAAGTGCTGGGATTACAGGTGTGAGCCATCACACTCAGCTCTAAAAGACCTTTGGGCGTCCAGTTGAAGAAGCAGGCTAGGGTAGGTAGTCCTATTTAAAAGGGCCTAGGCATGATAGCCCTGAGAATATCTACCTGTGAGTAGAAGTTTGACAAAATGGGCAGGGAGAATTATTTTGAGATGAAAGATAGGTTAGAGATTTTTTTGTTGTGGTGCCTTCCCAAGTGCTTGTTGGTAACAGTGACTCGCTGGAGACTCACTACATGCCAGGCACTGTGCTAAGTGCTTTACATCATATATTGGCTCAAAGCCTTCAGTTTTTTTCTCTGTAATATGACCTACACCCAGCAGCCAAATTTACCTTCTCAAGTGGTGATCACGCCTCTCCTCTCCTATAAAACCATGAGTCGCACCCTTTTCCCCAGGGAGTAAGATCCAAACTCCCCAGTTTGGCAGCTAAGAAGTTCCCTGGTGTGACCTTTGCTCTCCTGTTCAGTTTTGTCTCACTCTGCTACTTTTCCAGTGCAACGAGATCCTTGCCTGTGGGCATGCACTCATTAATCCATCCAGTAAGCATTTCTTAAGCACCCACCACATGCCAGGCACTGTTTTAAGTGCCATGAAAAGAATGGACACAAGAGAAATGACTCTCACCTTTTGCGGAGTTTACCAAAAACAAATCAATTTATAAATTATAGGGAGAGAGATCCAAGATGGCTGATTAGCAGCAGCTCAGGATTATAGCTCCCAGTGAAAGCGCAGAGAGTGAGTGGACGCCGCAATTTCAGATGAATTTTTGTTGCCCACAGAACGGGAGATTCCCGGCAGAGGAGACCCACGGGTTGCCAGCGCAACTCTTTTGGCTGGCACGGCACTTCTCAATGCAGAGTATACGGGACGGGCTCGGCTGGTCCCATCCCCACAAGGAGAACAGTAATTGGAAGCGCTGAGGACTGAGAGTTTCACAGCAAGCACAGCCAAACCCGGGTAGGTCCAGCTTTGTGGGGAACGGGCGTCCGCCAAAGGAAAACTAAGAAACAGAAAAAACTTCATCACCGGGAGGAGACAGATCCAAGATGGCCGTGTAGCAGCAGTTCAGGATTATAGCTGCCAGTGAAAGCGCAGAGAGTGAGTGGATGCCGCAATTTCAGATGAATTTTTGTTGCCCACAGACTGGGAGATTCCCGGTGGGAGGAGCCACACGGGTCGCCAGTGTGACTCTTTCAGCCGGCACGGCTGTTTTGCCGGCGCCCCGGTGTGGCGCTTCTTGGTGCGGAGTATACGGTACTGGGTGCCCTTTTAGTTGGGCTCCGCTGGTCCCATCCCCACAATGAGAACAGCAATTGGAAGCGCTGAGGACTGAGAGCTTCACAGCAAGCACAGCTGAACCCAGGAAGGCCTAGCTCTGTGGGTAAGGGTCATCCGCTGAAGGAAAACTAAGAAACAGAAAAAGCTTCATCACCAACAAGCCAGACATTCACTCAGAGACCCAATCTGAAAGTTGGCAATTACAAAGACAACAGGTGGATAAATCCACAAAAATGGGAAGAAACCAGTGCAAAAAGGCTGAGAACACCTGAAATCAGAATGCCTCTCCTCCTACAGGGGATCACAGCTCCTCGTTAGCAAGGGAACAAGGCCTGATGGAGACTGAATGTGATGAACTGACAGAATCAGGCTTCAGAAGGTGGATAATAAGAAATATCTGTGAGCTAAAAGAACATGTTCTAACCCAATGCAAAGAAACTAAGAACGTTGAAAGAAGATTTAACGAAATGCTAATGAGAATGGACAACTTAGAGAGGAATATAGGTGAACTGATGGAGCTGAAAAACACAACACCAGAACTTCGTGAAGCATGCATAAGTTTCAACAGCCGAATTGACCGAGCAGAGGAAAGGATATCGGAGGTCGAAGATCAACTCAATGAAATAAAACGAGAAGGCAAGATTAGAGCAAAAAGGGTAAAAAGGAATGAACAAAGTCTCCAAAAAATATGGGACTATGTGAAAAGACCTAATCTACGTTTGATAGGTGTACCTGAATGTGACGAAGACAATGAATCCAAGCTGGAAAATACTCTTCAGGATATTATCCAGGAAAACTTCCCCAATTTAACAAGGCAGGCCAATATTCAAGTCCAGGAAATACAGAGAACACCGCAAAGATATTCCTCAAGAAGAGCAACCCCAAGGCACATAATCGTCAGATTCACCAGGGTTGAAATGAAGGAGAAAATGCTAAGGGCAGCCAGAGAGAAGGGTCGGGGTACCCACAAAGGGAAGCCCATCAGACTCACAGCAGATCTCTCAGCAGAAACCCTACAAGCCAGAAGAGAGTGGGGGCCAACATTCAACATCCTTAAAGAAAAGAATTTTCAACCCAGAATTTCATATCCAGCCAAACTAAGCTTCATAAGTGAAGGAAAAATAAAATTTTTTGCAAACAAGCAAGCACTCAAGAGATTACATCATTGCCAGGCCTGCTTTACAAGAGCTTCTGAAAGAAGTACTACACATAGAAAGGAACAACCAGTATTAGCCATTCCAAAAACATACCAAAAGGTAAAGAGCATCACCATAATAAAGAATCTACATCAACAACTGGGCAAAACAGCCAGCTAGCATTAAATGGCAATATCAAACTCACATATATCAATATTAATCCTAAATTTAAATGGACTAAATGCCCCAATCGAAAGACACAGACAGACAAATTAGATAAAAAGCTAAAACCCATCAGTATGCTGTATTTAGACCCATCTCTCATGCAAGGATACACAAAGACTCAAAACAGAGGGATGGAAGAAGATTTACCAACCAAATGGAGAGAAAAAAAAACAAAACACAGAAGCTGCAATTTTTGTCTCTGATAAAACAGACTTTAAAGCAACAAAGACCATAAGAAACAAAGAGGGACATTACATGGTGGTGAAAGGATCAATGCAACAAGAAGAGCTAATGATCCTAAATATATACACATCCAATGCAGGAGCACCCAGATATATAAGGCAAGTTCTTAGTGACTTAAAAAGAGACACAATAATAGTGGGAGACTTTAACATTACACTGTCAATATTAGACAGATCAACAAGATAGAAAATTAACAAGGATATCCAGGACTTGAACTCAGACCTGGAACAAGTAAACTTAACAAATATTTACAGAACTCTCCTCCCCAAATCCACAAAACATACATTTGTCTCAGTATCACATTACACCTATTTTAAAAGTGACCACATAATTGGAAGTAAATCACTCCTCAGCAATTGCATAGCATCTCACAGGTTTAAATAAAATATTGGTTGGCTGCTTGTTTGTTATTTTCATCCCTTATTCCTTCCTGTCTCCATTGTTAAGCACAATTATTGGCATAAAATAGGT